>JAODGA020051013.1:0-28378 GCA_027574885.2 Drusilla canaliculata
CTCATGACAGGGCACTGTGCCCTTCGGTACCATTTGAAGAAAATGGGTCTAGAGGAAAGTGAATGCTGCAGACTATGTGAATCGGCAAATAAGACTGCCGAGCACATCCTATGCGTCTGTGAAGCACTTGCACACAAGCGTTTTATACACCTCGGCAGGGTCCAACTGACCCCCGAGGAAGTAAGCAACATCACACCCAAGAAAGTTGTCAAGTTCGTAGAAGACGCAGGCCTACTTGGGCGGTGATTAGGTAAGGGCAAAACAATAGATCTTTAGGTCGCAGTTCTCCAGAGGTCAACTAACCTCAACATTGCCTACATATAACCTAACCTAGTTCGAGGTAGCTTGATCTTGATACATAAACAAAAAGTATCTAAGAATACATATTTATGAGAAGTTTCAGACCGTATCTACGTTTTTACATTTTTATTACCTTCTTATCTTTACTTAGCATATTAAACACCTACCTTGTGTGTGTATGTAAATTTATTAGTAAGAAATGTCCAAAATGGGAATTATTTATTTATTTATAAAAAGCATACCAATAATAACTGTACAAAAAGGTTTTTTTACAAATAACAGAAAATATTTTAAATGTTTTTGATCTTTCCCCAACCAAGGTAAAGCAACACACAGGCGTGAGTATGTGTGAGCGCAAATGATAGACGGGGGCGTTTTCCAAGTGGTTGTATCCACTTCTTTCTATGCATGGGCTTGTAATTTGTATTCCCAACTACACCGCTCACTTCGCATTGAACGATTGGAAAGTCGAAGAGCTGAATAAGAAAATCCCAATACCCGTCTCTGTCGGTTTTCTCATTATGCACAAAGGTTACACAGAACTCTTCAGTATGACGCACAAGGCTTTTCTGAAACTAAGGCATGCATAACATGTCAATTCCTCAACTTACTTTGTATTGTTTACATCAATAAGTTTATCCTTAATGTTGTCCTCCTGGTCGATCACGAGCGTTGCTGCGGTAAAATTGGCAGTGCTGTTCCTGGCACGTGTGATGGCAATATACGAATTGTAGCCATGTTCGCCGAAAAATTGATTCTTTATAATCTTACGAGCCTTACATCCGCCAGCGATTGGTATATCTGTTGATTGACTATTGGAAAGACGTTGTTAAGTACTTTACCGGAGCTAGATTCAAAGTCAGATACCTGAGTATTAGGTCATTCAAAACATGGTCTAACTCTGCTTCACAATCATCCGTTGCAAATACCAGCAAGCACTCCAAGTGCTCGTCCGAATTCAACAGCGAGGTAAAATTCAACGGGCACGTGCAATATTTAATTTCGACTTCAGGAATTGGTGGAAAATATAACGTCACATAAATGGAGCTTGTATATTCAGGACTAGCCGGGTTGAAGAATCTAATTTTGTCCATGCCGACGCATACATACGGCATATCCATACCCATGGTCGTATCTTCCAGCAAATAATTATAAACTATAAAAATGTTTGTTTTCTGTGATTTCTAACGTACATAATGAACTACAAGTCCTGGGAGGTAACAGATAAATAAACAGACGTACAAAGCTTCGATTCCTTAAAGTGCCACTTCGGAATACGAAACTGGACGCGTTTTGCAAAGCTTGTATCGAAAAAGGTTAAACCAGAATTCATTTGCGTCATGTAGATATTTTCGCTAACAGTAACTCTGTGCTCAACATTGTGGAAACTCTTTAATGAGGACCCAACGCAAGTACCGCATTGCCAGTTGAATTTGGTGATGCGAGTTTTCATTTCTCTGGCAATTGCAATTTTCCAATATGGCTGGTCTGCACCAAAATCAACGTAAAACTTTATCAGGTGATAGATGCTCAGGTACTTGCAGAGATTGCAAATTACTAAGTAATAGCTGCCCATATTTGCAATGAGCCTTCGGGTGCTCTCATTAAGTTCCCAGTTGGTGACTACATTGTCGAATCGTAGCACTGGGGCCACTTTTGAAACTAAAATGGACACAGTCTGACTGCAAATGATTATTCAATGAGTGATGAAACATTTATAATGACATTTTACATGTGACTTATTTTGTCATTCTCATTTCATATTTACATGGGCTAATAGCCCTAGATTACACATACCTCTGATTTGCTGTTGGTTTGTGCCATCTTTTAGCACCGCCACATGGAGTTTGTTGTGGAAATATGTATATTGCGAAATATGCTTTGAAAACATTATTTTTTTGGCTTGGAATAGGAGGGATTCGGCGAACAATTGTAGATATAATGTTTCTACAAATGTCCGCCAGGGGTCTTGAAACGTTACTAAGTTACCAAAACGATTTTATAGAAATCGAGGTGCTGTGGATTCTGTTACTGTTTTATTGTATTATAAAACCCTTGGAAACTTCTGTTTTTTAGCAGTTAGTATGATTCAGTTTGACATTCAATTTTTGCTTTTCTATAATTACCTTAAACGTCAAACCTATTTACACGTTTTTTCCTAATTTTATTCAGAAACGTTTATTTTTAATAATCAGAAGGTTTGAATTTTTAATATTGAGTCTTAGATCCATACACAATGAGTGATGCCTTTGTACAATTGCCCTTAATCCGTTTGGTGGATCTTGCAATATCGACTGAAGGCAATGTAAACTTTCACCTACTGCAAGCGCTCCTGCATGCGTTGATTCAAAAGTCCAGCTCGCAAGCTGTTGCCATTGAAATTCATGGCTCAGAAGCAACGAAAATTCAAGAACAACTTAAAGCTGCTCCGGAGAAACAAACCTATTCCATCAAGGAAACGGTGGACAAAAGTAGATTAGAATTATGTAGCCTTTCAATATTTCCTTAAATATTGTGTTTTCATAGGTGATCAAGGCAAGGATCAGATTATCTATGTACTACAACCAGAAACAGCCTACCAAGGATCGTCCTCGGTGGCCAAGGAAAAAGTAGATTGTCTTGAGACGGAAGTTGAGGAATTGAAAAAGCAAATCACGGAATTACGCGACTTGCCCGGGAATCTTGGAATTATTGATGCAGTCAAGTAGGTTCAAACTTTATCGCGCCCTGTTTATAGTTGATCCATATATTTCTAGAAATTACGATGAGAAGACATCTACAGTAATCGACGTTTTTCACATGCTGGCACTGGCAAAGCGAATCGAAGCTGTTGAAGAGGGTATGGTCAAGATTGCCTCAATTGTTGAAGATTTGATCAAGTCACCGGGTGCGCTCACCATGGATACCAAGAATGTGGTGTGCCAGAAGGAAGAAGACGCAAGCAGCGAGTCGACACATAAGCGCGAGTCAAAGGACTCAAAGACTTCGAAGATTTCAAAGAGCGGTACATGGACGGATGAAGGTAGCCAGAAACGAGGTACTGGACAAACAGGTACAGGAGGAACAGGAACAGATACTGGAGGAACGGATCTGACTGGTCGTGTGAAGACGCTTGAAAAAGAAATGGAAGAGATTCAAGGACGCTTGAAAATGAAGAAGAAAAGCGCTGAATGTATAGTTCAAATAGGACCGATTGACATTGTGTTAATTTATATATGATATTTGCAGCCGTGGGTTCTGCTCCTCATGCTGCGGAATCTGTAAGAGCTCCTGCCGCGACAAATGCAAGTATAAGAGAAATGGTAGGTGCCGAAGAGGAAACGTATCCAGGCGTGGATATGCAAATTCCGCCTGAAATGTCCGAAGAAAGATTGAAAGAACTTATTGAACACGTGGAACGTTTAGATCTAACGTTCAATGAAGAAATCACTCGACTGCATAATCAATTCACGGACATTGAGAAAGATTTCAACGACCTGCTCAACAAATACGAAATGGGGTAAACGTTTTGAAATTTCGTAAAAACTGCATATTTCAAACAATCGTAATCTTTATGTAGCGGAGCAGGTGGAGATTCCGATGAACCCAACGCCTGCTGCAATGCATTATATCAGAGAATGGTGCAACTTGAAGCTGACTTCACAGAGATTCATGACACCTCGACGAAACTGTTGGATGACAAGGAGGACAAATCAAAAATCCTGGAAATGCTTGTGGAGCAGGTGGAGGTATTGAAGTCGGTGAAGGCGGATCGTGAAGAGTTGGAGGAGGCATTGGCAGATAAAGCCGACGCGTGCGCCGTATTGCGCAAAGTCAGCCACGATCAATTCGACAACGCATACGACGAACTTTCCAAGGGCGTCAGTGAGGCGTTGGAGAAACTTGGACAACAGGAACTACTTTGGCAGCAAGCGCTCGAGGACATACAGAACGATATTGGCAACAAGTTGGATAAGATGGACCTGGGTCCGCTACGTGATTTCATCAATAGCAAGCTTCGTCAACTGCAAGATAAGATGAAGAGTCTGGCTGATCTGAAGCGCGAGCAAGAGGCGGCTGGTACCAAGAATAAACTTCTCAGGTATACCATATTACAATGCTGGCAAGATCTATATGTTGATTTTATAGGGACGTGACTTGTATATCATGCGATAAGGACGTGGTCATGCAAAGAGAGTACGATTTATCTATGAGACCAATGCCGGCTGTCATACCACCAACTCGCTCCATGGCACCTTATTTGGCTTACGAATTAGATGCCTTGCGTAAGCAACAAAAGGCGTAAGTTTATCTTTATGTCTTTCAGATATTTTTTTAAATATTACTCCAATAATCTACGGTATTCAGGATTCCTGGTGGTAAGAATCTCTTCAGTTTTGAGGCAGCAATGCAGGGGCGTGTTCTCAAGAAAAGGTAACGTGTAACTATCTTTTCGAAGCCGCAACTACTCTATGCTTGTCTCACAGTGATGATCATCTCTGCAATCGCTATTGTGGTGGTAGTCACACCATCACCACGCCGCATCAAAGAGTGACCCGCTTGGGTCACTTCCTAATGCAGTGGGGCCCAGAAGCGCAACCGGCCCCACCAATTGAAAAGCGAGGAAGCGCTGTAGAACAAACATTATCAGCTGAAAAGCCCCAGGAAGGAGGCGGTTCCCTGCAAAAGGTACCATCAAAAACGGACTCTAAACATGCATCAAAGATATCAAGGCAATCAAAAGAAGTGGAGGTGAAGAAGGAAGCTAGCGCTAGTGAAGCCAGGAGTATATAACATAATACAAGTCAGTACATGACTACTAAGTTGCTATTTTCAGAATCTGCCAGCAAAACTCCGAAAGCCAGTTCAAGCAAAAAAATATCTGTTACTTCTCAAAGCTCTGGAATGAGAGTCAAGTCTCAGTAAGTTGCTACATTTTAATAAAATAAAGAGCAAGTGACTGAAAATTCTTTCCACAGATCTAAATCGAAGCAAATGACGATATCTGAAGAGCACGAGAGTGGCGAAAGCCATGTTGGCAGTAAGATATCTCTACAAGGAGAGGGCACATCGAGCAAACAGATCTCGAAGACTCCTTCACCAACACCAGTCCATACTGAAGGTGCCGAGGCCGAAGAGTCCAACGAAGGCGAAATTGATACGGATGAGGCTCACTCTGTGGCGGAAGAAGAGCTCGTGGATTAAGCAATTGCTGATTGCTTAATGGCCAATGGCCATGACCAAAATCTGACGTGGTTTATTTTGATTGATATTTGCAGTTTTGCACTTTTTTGAAACCGTGTGTTCCAAAACAAACGTAATAAACCTGTTTTTTTGTAAAAAATATCGTCTCTAACCTTGTTGACGGATTCCGATATCATGTCGGATGAAAATCTCAAGTTGATAAACATGTTTGATGTCCGGGTTATCATCAACTAAGTTAATATGTGGCATTCGGTCATCAGCGGCCAAACGTCATGTCAAGGCAGTCAAAAATTGTTATTATTTTTGGCTGGGAATGGTAAATGCGTAATGGTGAATGCGGTATGAAGCCCGCTGACTCAGTGACGCCAAAAATAATGCGTTATTTTCGTGTCTTTCCTGCAATTGCGTCCGATCTGTTTACAATCGGATGTTTACAATCTATGTCATCCGATATGGCTGATTACGAGGACGTCATCAATGAACACGAAGCATCCCGTAATGTTATCATATCAATCTACAAACATCACTCGAAAGCAAACACTTCTAGATACGTGTTAATTACGCGACGTTGGAATGCAAACAAAACGCCTCCACGATGTTACACATTCACGAAAATGCTGCGCAGTTTCTTGTGCAATCGCAAACAGACTGCCAAGGTGTCCTATGTAATATTAATGTTTTGGGTCGTCACATTCGTGACTATGCTCCCTGTAATTAGCATGTATCTCGGGCTTGTTTATCGCAATTGACCCGTGCCAGCGTCCAATAAATGTACGCCGAGACGTTTTAATTATAACCCTAATCGCAGACCCCTCTGCGCGAGATAAGCGACTTGACCTCACTGATGACCCAGTAATCAGACCAAGAAGTGTACAAAATGTCATCACTATGTCTATAAGAAATTTATTACATTGCTGGTATTATTCCTTAGTCTGTCCAGATGTGTATAGCAAATTATTCCTTTCATAAATTCACCATTTTTTTCAATAATAGAACAATGCATATTTTATCTATCGCGCCTGTGATGCACCTCGTTGTTTGATTGTCTTTCGCTGAATGGCCACAGACAATAATATAACCACGCGCTTCTATCGATAAATAAAATAGTATTCTTTATTGCACGAGGAACTGTTTGTACAAAATATTTAAGTATTTTCGCGAAAATTTTCAAGCGCACGGTAAACACTAAATATGTTACGTCGTGGCTCATTAAAAATTACTGCGTAAATAGATAATAAATCGGATGTTATTCTACTACGGTACGGTGTGTTACATTAATGTATTTTTTACTACCGAGTGTACATTTTTCTAAAGATTAGACCCTGTTAAATGACAACTACTTGGCACCGAGATTACTTAAAACTACAACAGGCTTATATTTAGACTGGCACAAATTGAGATGGGTTTGAAGGCCAGTGTCTCCTTCTGATTTGATAGCACCCGGGAATACTCGTTTTCTAATTATTATTGGGTACCTCCAGTAACTATTAACCTTGTGCGCCGTTATCGTAACATTTCGTAGGCAATAACTTTCGCCATAAACAAATACTACTAGAATTTTCTGTTTACAAATGCGGAGGCGGTGCCACAAATCGCTGTGACGAAATATTTGTAGAGAATACACACCTCCTGCGCGATAAAAATGTGCAGTATCATGTTTTAGGTAGCTTGTAAACAGTAAACATGCCTAAATGACGTGTATACAGGTCGTACGCGTGTAATTAATACGTAGGCAAACATCGTTCCGATTAACTGCGCAGCAGTAAATTGACATCAGCCGGTTGTATAATATTCGGTGGGTTTTGGTTGAAGGTCTTTCGCCTGGCTTTCATGAAAGTGATCATTTGAAGGTCCCCCTCGGAGTTTGGTATCACTGACCAACTTCCCACAGCAGGGACGTGCTGTATGACCCGGCATTCCTGCCGTGGCGGCGTGCATAAGCTGTGCTGATGTGTGTAGCTCTAGCTATGTACGGATGTGAAAGAGGCTCGCTGCATAGCGAATGCGCTGGAAGGGGACGCGCGAGACGCGCTGTTTCGCTCGCCAGCTGCCGCACCTCCAATCCTGCTGTGCGATCGATTCTCGCCCGTATCGCCGCGCGGCGTAAAGGTGCGCGGGCCATTCTAAACTCCTGCGGTGTGTCCGCTGACGTCAAATCACCTCATAAAGTTGAACTAGAACCAGACGCGCGCCACTCCTGCGATCAAATTCATTCCGATACCGGCGCTCGGAGGTGTTGCGCGTCGCTGCATATTCGCCTGCAATAGTGCGTGCTCATTGAATCATACGCGAGCTACAGTAGCAGGACAGCAGTGTGTGCGTGTGTGTATGTGTGCGTGTGTGGTATCACCGGCACTCGCTCTTAATGCTTTTGAACTCTCGCCCGGCGTACGCTATCGCCGATGACGACTGCTGCCAGGCTGCTGGGGGCCGCGGCAACAACATCGCCGACGCCACAGCGGCGCGGGCCCCTAGCAACGCGACGTTTTTGCAAAACGTGAGTACACTGCGAGAACTGGACGCGTCGCGCGGGACTAGCAGGAGGGGAAGGAGAGGGGAGGGGGAATGCGCTCAGCAATGAACGCTTAATGGCGCTACGACTGAGTGAAGAGGTCGCGACACCCATTGCCCCGACTTCGTAAACATGCTTCTGGTGGCCAGTGGGGCCCCCACGGCGACGTTTTGTCACCGCGCTATTGATATAGAGATAACCGCCCGCGGATCGATTGGCCCCAATACACACAAGCGCAAGAAGTATGGCGCGTTTTCCCCCTGTTGCGTCACGCAAACAACATATTCTTTACAAACAACAACAACCTTGCGTATTTTTGTATAAATGCGACCTAATCCCACAAGCCCCGATCAGTTGCTAACGCCGCAATAAGCCGTTCACGAAATTTGTTGTTCAATGTTTTTTTCTGCTACGAATCAAAACATAAGCAATTTTTGCGATTCATAACGTGGTTGTCGTTTCGCTTGTTTTTTAACGAATCCACCCGGCTAGCTACTTGCTAGCCTGCTGATAAGCGACGAGCTTAAAATCAAACGCGCGGAGATATTTAAGCAGTTTGCTCTTGCTGGCGGAGGCAGAATCATCTCTCGCGGAACAAACTCATAACGTTTTTCAAGTCGTTACCGAAAACTTAACAAACTCAACAATGGACTCAGTGAGTGTCTCAAATATTTGATTTCTTTAATAAACTCTTGATTGTCATCAAACCTGAGAATCATGCATGCGTATTCCAATAATATTTACCCAGTGTGTTAGTAACAAAATATTTTCTTTGCAGTTCCCACTTGTAAAAGCTTTTGCTGCTGGTGCCTTCTCTGGTACCTTTTCAACAGTCCTCTTCCAACCCCTAGATTTGGTTAAAACTCGTCTACAAAATGCTGCCCCGGCTGCTCTTATCAAGTAAGTTCACTATGATTGAAATGAAAATTCGTAAATACAAAAACTGTATTAAGTAGTATTTCTTAGTTATAGTTGGTGGCACCGCTAGAACAACAACCCCCAACTGACCAGGTATTCATTGTCGTTAGCATATACCGCGCTGATGAGAGCCAACAAGCTCGAAACGCAGCGTCCGCGGTTTGCTTTCGACAATGAACACTTGGTTGGTGATTTGTATTTAAGTTCACTATCTTAGTTCATTGATTATATTCAGCAAATCATTCGGATGAGGTTTCTTGTAGAATAAATATTGAGTTATTTCTGGATTTTTTTTGTATGCTAAACGTTGGGTTTTTTCTTACAGTGCACGCTGTGGTACCAGCATGGTCACGATCTTCGCCACCATTGTTCAGCAGGATCAAATTCGCGGCTTGTGGCGTGGAATGGTGCCGGTATGTATTACGCAATACGCGGTTTTTAATTAGCCAGCCGGCCTTGATAATGACTTATCTCGTTGCCAAGTTGGAGTTCAATCAAAGCGCGTCAGCGTGCGATGACGTCACGATTATCGCTAATAGTATGTATTGATCTTGCAGAGCATCACTCGTTGTGTGCCCGGCGTCGGTCTGTATTTCTGCTCGCTGGACTTCCTCAAGAGTCGCTACTACCCGAATCGCACGCCCTCGGCCCTCGAGAACGTGGGCATTGGGATGTCTGCGCGCTGCATGAGCGGCGCCGCTTTGATCCCTATCACCGTCGTAAAGACGCGCTATGAGAGCGGTGTGTACAAGTACAAGGGCGTCGCATCGGCGCTGGGCGAGATCTATCGCACTGAGGGCATCAGGGGCATGACCTGCGGCCTGGTGCCGACGCTCTTTCGCGACGCGCCCTTCTCCGGCCTGTATCTGATGTTCTACACGCAGACGAAGCAGATGGTGCCCGAGGAGATGATGAACACGCCGTACGCGACGCCATTGCACTTCACCTGCGGCGTCACCGCCGGCGTGCTAGCGTCGATCGTCACACAGCCGGCGGACGTCATCAAAACGAAGATGCAAACCTACCCGCAGAAGTTTAACGGCATCTGGTCCGTGATTGTCTACGTGCACAGCAAGAACGGCATGCAGGGTTATTTCAAGGGGATGGTGCCACGCCTTCTGCGGCGCACGCTCATGGCCTCCATGGCGTGGACCGTCTATGAGTCTCTATCGAAGAGCATGGGTCTGAAATGATCGGGTTACCCCAACGCAACTTCGACTTGGCCACTCACGGTCGAATCATTTATGATCCGCACGACTCACAGATGTATCATAGTTATACGTACATCCGGTGAAGTGGTGATTGTATGATGCAATTTTATTGTTTTTATTGTTTTCCGTGTTTTTGTGGAAATCGTTCAGGTGGGTGCTTGCCAAGCGCCTACCCCCTAGCTGATTGCAGCTGACTGCAGAACGAAAACGAATGTGATAGGGTAGAACGGTGAGAGGCAAAGATGTCATACCAAACGAATGTTCTTACCGATTTTTACTAGCTGAATACGTTGTACCTTTACTATATTGGCGTTTGTAAAAAATGCATGATGAAAGGCTGTTCAGACTGAAGCAATATTTTTGTAAGATTTGTACGTAATGTAAATAAACGTTGAAGTCAATATTTTGCAATTTGCATGTTGTCGCTGTTTGGTAAACCCCCACATGGCTGCCATCTTCGCCACGAGTGCCGATTTGTTTCCATTTCTGAGAGTCGGTTATCGATAAAAACCGCAGTCAAGTCGGTACTTCCGATTGCAGATATGTCCACGCTGCGTTTACTAATGTATCAAAATATTCAACAAAACCGATAACGGCTAACGTGTGCCGTGCCCGGCACTGAAAACGACGTGTACACGAACCGACTCATTGTTTGTTGAATTTATCAGCGTGCAACTTATAACCTTTGTGTTCTGACACAATCGGCACACATATGGAGCTGATAAGGTGACCCGCATCGCCTACAGGCAAACCGCCGGCCCCTTCCGAATATCGCCAACCAGTATGCGTCGAGTTGTTTTACCTGCGACGGTGCATTCTCTTCGTCTTCGAAACGCGTCGACCCAGCGTCTCCATACCCACCACAGAACACCCCGATTTCACTCGCGACCGTGTTGATCGATGACCGAAACAGTGTCAATAGTAAGTTACCAAAAATTCAAATTGTATCAATTTTTAAGGCCGCACCAGTTCCAAACTTTGATTCTCCATCAATGTGAAATCAAAACGCTAAGCAACTACGCGCTTAGATATAAAGGACTTCAATCGAACACTTTATTGACTAATTACAGCGACATTTTATTATGAATTGTATATAGTGTGTCATTTCGTGATTGTGTATCTAGGGACTTGAGTCAACTGCAACTTTATCGCACTTTTATCTACATGTTATTTTATTGATGGATGCTTGGGTTGCCTACAGTCAGAGTACGCGAAGGTAAAATTGGAGGGAAAATAAACACCCTGAAAGGACATAACTTATACTGAAATGGTAACCCTGTTATATAGGCCGCCAACTAAATTTATCAATTTTATACCACCTACTTTTGATATATTCGTACAAACCATCAACACACGTCCAAACACGCCCAAGAATATAGAAATGTATCTTCTATCAATCATTCGTTTCTGATGTATGCTCAAATTAATATGTAATTACCTACTTTTGCAATTTCTTCTGTTTTTATAAATTTAATGTAAACTTCTGTAAAAGTTGAGCTTTGTGTTGTTAGTTTTGAAGACTAAAACTGTAAATTCTACAAATAAAGCTGTTGAATGTTTTGAATTAACATCAACGACAAAGCTATAATTTCCAGTCGCAGTATGATTAATAATTTTCGAAATTTTCGAATTTTAATTTTGATGAAGTGCCGCCTCGCATGCGAACGCATTTCAGCGTCGAGTACAAGGAGCCTTCGTACAACACGTTCAACACTTTGGTTTATTTTCAACCGAAACATTTTTAGACGTGCGCGGGGTCGGCCCAGGTCATTACATATTATTCCACACATACTCTCCTTTTAACTTTAACCTATGCCTTAACTTTCAGCTTCCAACACACGGCGGCATCGTGCGCACATTCGCCATGCGTACGCAGCGGCGAATCGCATGCAGAGCGCGCGCCTGCAGCCAGCAGCAGTAAGAAAAAAAAAGTGCCCGCGAGTTTTCCGCGACTGCAAATCAACCGCCGGCCGGAGAGAAAAGGATCCTGTCGCGAAAGAAGTTGCATGTGCATGTGTGTGTTTGTGCACGCGCGAATCGGAAATGACGCATGCGGCCGGCAGGTCGTGCGCAAGTGACTTGGCTGTTGAAAAACAGGACCTGATTTGAAAGTGACCATGTCCGATGTGGACTCGCTCGGCAGTGATCAGCAGGAGGACAAGGAGGTCTCACTGGATTGCGCGCTGATGATGGGCCAGCGACGCAAAGGCCTCACGACGATTATTAATCAATTGCGGATGCACAAGCGAAGGCCATATGCAGGTAAATTGAACATATTTATGCGTAAGCCGCCATTTTGAAAAACTACCACTCTCAAGAAATGGTAACTTTTACGGCCGTTTAAGGTTGTTGCAATTTGTATATAATCTGGTAACTTTATTAGGCATGCCAGTGTATCATACGATTCAGATTTTATGCAGTCTTGGCGTAATAATTAACCAATTATTGCGGTAGCATGGACGCGTTTTGTAGATAATTGCACTGTTTTGATGGTACCAACTCGGGTACCCGAACTGTTTTTCTCCCGGTGCGCGTAGAAAATGTCGTGTTTCTGCCTCGATTGCTAAATAGCTTTGATAATGATTGTCAAATTAAAGCTAATTAGAACTTCAGTCTGCTATTGCGGCCGTAATGAACGCCGTCGAGCTGTGATTTTTTTCTCCGCATGCACGGGGCCTGCAAGATGTCCGTGCCGCGCAGATGCTTCACGTCCGCTTGTCTTGCGGATTTCTCGTAGTGCACATTAAATTAAGTCATGCAAACTATGTGCGCGAAGACGCACATACGCACGCAGACAAGGGCAATGATCATAATAACCGACGGCGTGTATAGAAGATGCGCGCTGACCGTGTCGCTTTCCGTACAACTTCGTAACGCTACAATAATTTCGTGAGATATGGGAAAACGGCGGAGCATTCACCGTTGGCGACGCATCGAGTCGGCGGTCGCTAATTATTATCGCCTGAGCACTTACCTTGTCTGTCGTTTAGGGTCAGTGTCTGTGCTTGAGATTCGCTGCGCGTTCCCTTTCCTTGACCGCCAACTGCAGGTAGAACACACTTGACTGCCGAATGGCTTCCCGCCATTGGGCTTTAATTAAAAACCACATTACTTCGGCTTTATTCTTATGCATCTATTGACTACGCGCATCTGGCTTATCTCTAAATAGTTCATCAGCGCTTACAATGTATGCCGCCTGATGGTGTCTACTGTGCGCGTATACAAGGTGTGCCGTAACTCAAACATACCATCAAGCGACGAATAGTTAGGAACCTGCAATTGATAGAGGGTGTTTGGTGGGTTGAGAAACATCTAAACTGGACCAAAACACGTTCACGCCTGCGGTCACCTCGGTTTCGGTAAAAAACGGAATCCATTGCGACGCGTATCGTCTCGGTATAATCTCGTGCCCGGTGCGAGCTGGGAAAAATCTGAATGGAATCCGTCGAATCATCGGGCGTAATGAGAGGAGCGGTACCTTTGAGATGTCCGCGTCGTGCGTGCAGGAGTAACAAAAGTAACGTTGCGTCTCCCTGATGTCCCGAGGTGTGTGCGTCGATCGCAAAGAATCAAAATATCACCTTTTGTTGGTTTAATCGAAATCGGAACGAAAACGATCTGATGGTGCCAAGTAATGGCAAAACAGGTGACTGATGGTACTCCGCCAACCTTCAACCTCTTCCAAATTGCAATTGTAAAACAATACCATTTCATTATGTGATTGAATAGCAAAAGGGGTTCAATTTTGTGATACCTTCAAATATAACCATATCTGGGGCTTAACTTTGTCGGAGACCTACGGAAGGGAACTGAGGACTTGAAGGGATAAGGCAAGTTGTAAAAACACGAATATGTCATCATATCATTGAACAGCAAAATAGCTTTAATTTTGCCATAGGGTACCTTGTTCGGAGCCTTACTGAGGAGAACGTAATTTTGCCTTTTGTTTTATTATGTTTGAATATGTAATGTGGTACCTTCAAATTTGTGATAGAGAACCTTCAAAAATAACAATTTCTAGGATTTTACTTGTTGTTTTACTGAAAACCTGAAGGGATGAAGAAGTTTGTAAAAACGCGAATAGTAAAATTGCTATTCAACGGGGTATGAATGACGGTACACGACGAACGGAAGTCCGATATCATAATCCGATAATCTGGGCGCCTAACTCACTTGGCGCGCACGCAAAAGCAATATCACCTTTTGTTGGTCTGAACGGAATCGAATCGAAATTAGTCTAATGATGTCCAGTAATTGCAAATCAGGTGACCGATGGTACTCCGCCAACCTTCAACCTCTTCCAAATTGCAATTGTAAAGCAATACCATTTCATTATGTGATTGAATAGCAAAACGGGTTCAATTTTGTGATACCTTCAAATATAACCATATCTGGGGCTTAACTTGGTCGGAGACCTACGGAAGGGAACTGAGGACTTGAAGGGATAAGGCAAGTTGTAAAAACACGAATATGTCACGGTAAAATTGCTGCTCAACGGGGTATGAATGACGGCACGCGACGACCGGAAGTCCGATATCATTAATCTGAGCGCCTAGCTCACTTAGCGCGCACGCGAAGAGCAAACCCACACACACGTGAGCTCGTTGACATGCGGCTTAAATCTATTGTGCTTATGCAGCGTACGCGAATAGAAGGCGGTAGAAGGGAAGAAGACAACATCAATGTACCGACACACGGGTACACATTCAAGTGGGCATATCTGCAGCGCGAGCGCAGCACACCGCGTCGCGTCTGCACGACCGGAAGTGTGCACTATGCACTTATGACCGCCGAGGCGCGCACCCCATTTCCCGTGCCGCGGCCGCTCGTTGCCTGCGCCGCCACTGTTTTGACAGTTAGCGATGATTTGTGCCGCTGTAGTGGCGCACATCAACTCATTGAAATCAAATCGCCAGCACGGCCACGACGCAAGCAATTTAACTACTTTCAAAGATCGTAAAGCCGGTACACGGCAAGCATATATTTCATCTGCGAGCGCCGGCGCACCGAGGTAATTGTCGAATTCGCGTGCGCGCAATCGTGGTGTGCGCACCGTGAGCGCCCGAGCTGGTGTTCCTCCAGTGCCGTGGCGCGTGCCACAATTAAGCGCGCCACGCTTCTTCACACCGCACTGCGCACGCGCAGCTTACCGCTGCTGGATTTGCATTTAAAAATCCAATTAAACACGAATCGTCCGAGCGCCCGTCGAAACAATTAACGGCACCGCGCGCGTGCGCACACCACGCACATTTGCACCCAGCTAACTGTAATCATCTGTTTGCACACGGCAGTCATCCTTGGCTTGCTTCCAATTATTCTTGACGACCGCTTGAGCGCTGAAAGAAGGTGGTTGCGATTGCTGACCACGCGCTGCACACCTCAAGAGGTCTCGCGTAGTTTTTTCTTCTCCCGCATTCGGTATTTGGTCACCTCGTCCCCCTGCAATCTACTCGCAGTTCCTGCAAAACGCCATTAGAAAGAAGTTGCAATAAATTATTACGTGTAAATTGGCGTGACGGTTGCACTCGACCCGCGTTACCGTGGAGGGTCAGAAAAGCGTCAGTTACTTCTGCGCGGCGCGCACAATGTGGAAATTATTGTCCGAGCGCGCACAATGCGCTAAGCCAGGAATCGCGCTAAGCCAGCGATCATTTCGTTACGAAACCAACACCCAGCTGGCGATCTGTCTAATTATAAAGTCGATATATTGAAATCGGTAATAAACGGGCGTATTCAGCTGCTTAAATTACTACCGGTTGTGATTTATGGGTAACAGCGGAACCCAGTTCCTGCGAAAACGCGCGCATTAAGTGCACGTACATACGTTTATCGCCGTACGCTATATTTATATACAATACGATCATATTTACCCCCACATTGCCCGCACGTATTTAATCATGTGGCAATGGCACAACGGAAAGCTGATATACGTCTAAACGATATCTGCGACGCGCGCCGACTGCAGGCGCAGGAAAAACCGTAGCGCGATATGAGGGCAGAGTTCAATCGCGTGGGTGTAGATTTGCGCCTTCTTTGTACGATCTGCATCGGATAGACGTTATTTACAAACACAATGCATTGATTGCGCCACGCTCGCAATGGGCACTGGGACCACGCGCGCGCGTTCCACAACGGCCCGCGCCTACTACTAGCGGAATGGAATGCGTCTGTCTGAATTCGAAATGGTATTGTTTTGTTATTAAGACCTCCGATGCTGCGTGGCGGTGGTGGGCGATGCTGAAAACCCGCGCTAAAATGCAGCATTTATTGCTCGTGAAAATGTACGCGTGCGCCGATCGCAAACATCTGCGCCGCGACCATACCAGATCCGATTTGAATTCATGCTTTAGTTTAGATTTGGTGGTATGCCTCCAGTTGAAACTATGTTTGCCTGAAGATGTTCACTTTTAAACGTATAATAAGCTTAATATTTTGGGCTGTACCTATTTGAAGGTATGCCTGTCTGATGGTATGCCGGCTGCAGGCGTTTAATCAACCTTTTTGCGATGTTTCACAGTGGCGTCTGGACCGACCGGCCAACGTCCGTGACCCGTGACCCGCACGCCCTTTAACATCAGCATGCCCTGCTGCAATTCTCCGCACCTCATTTCCATTGCTGGTGTGTGCGTCTTGTCCGTCTAACAATTGATTCGACCCGTGGTGCCGGAGTCGTGCTCACGACGTCCATCCACTTGGGCGCCGAATGACAACGCCTAATTGTGTGGTAATGTCTCGAGGAAGTCGGTATCGCGACTGTGTCGCGCCGTCGCCCACGGACTATGCGTTCGCCTAATCTCGACTTTCCAATCAACACGAAACTATTTATGGTGGTCAAATTGCGCTGCACTAGTGTAGGTCCCCATACGACGAATTTCTGTGCAATGCGGTGTCACGACCGTGCGGGTCCCAACCCCATTTAACCTCTACGAACCCTATCGGCGTCACCCAACGTCGGACATCTCGTCGCCGTTGTCTGAAATTGACCTGCGCTATAACGACGACCTCTCTAATTGGTAATTTTTTTCGGCCTTCTCTGCCATCTTTCAGCCGGCTACAATTATAAAATCATAAATGTATCCCTAATTATAGTAATCACATACGCGCGCGTCTCTCCCGTCGTTAATCACTGATTTTGCTGAAATTAGCCAAATTTGCGCAATTAATTTTCCAATTACGTAAACATATTCCGCGTGCCCTTTTCGCGTGCTGCGTGTTATTAGCCGATGTTTTGTCAATAGAGCGGATGATTTACGGCGCATCGGCGCACAGCACTTCCTTCTTCGTCTTCGTCGGTCGCTGGTCGTCGCGGTCGCTTCTTATCACCGCGCATGTGGAGCGGATCCGCGCACGGCGCATTAAACTGCGGCCCCAAGTAAGTGAATATCCTGCGCTCGTGCGCAGCGCACTCAGCGGACGCATCGGAGGTTATAGTTTAGATTCGGATCGAATGAGGTCGTAAATGATAGAAGGTGACCCGCAGTTAGACATAATAACTGCGGCCAGGTCCGGTCGGCCGGCCGGCCGCTCATTTGGTCGGCGCGGCCCTGCTGCTGCCGCTCACATCCTGGTGCCATGACATGCCACTTGTTGCCCACGCTTGCACCTGCCGGCGGTCGGTCCTGTTTGTACGCCTTTGCCTTATAACTACTCATATTCAGCGCTCGGTCGGCGCGGCCGGCGAAGACGAAGCAGGAGGCGAACTTCAAGAGAGAAAAAAAGAACAACACACACACATACACGAACATCAACGCCGAGTGTGCCGCGATGCGCGAATTAGCTACGCGCCCGCGTACCCACTACCGCCATGCGCACGATTTTCCGCACGAGCTTCCCAAGTTTGCTGGTACCCTCGCCCCGAGTGGCGTGGTAACCTCGTGCGTGGTGGTACCCGCAGCGCGCGAACGCGGCACTGACATCGGCCGCATCCTGTATACGCGCGATACATATATTTTTCATTTGTAATTGTATATGTATCGAGACCGGTCGTATGCTCTTTCACTGCCATGAGCGGCATTGCGGCGCGGGTCGCCTCGTCGCAGATTGAAGATTCCCCGGTGCTCGGCGCGCTTTCGCGGCGTGTGTGCGCTAGTGCGCGTGCGCAGCAGCAGCATCAGCAGCCGCACACGCAGCTGAAGCAGCACCTCGATCGGTCTCCGGCAGTGAATCTAAAACGCGCTCCTTTGGCCCCCATGCTCCTCTGCCTGCTGCTATCTTTCCGTTTTCTTTTTGCCCAACTTCTTCGGGCATTTCTTTCCTGAGCGCCGCCGCCGCGGCTTTGCCCAAGAGCGCGTTACATTCTCGTCCGGTTGGTTGCTGCTTACTCACTTGATTGACCGCGGCTCTAATACAGCAATAACAAATGCTTTCAGCGCTTGCAATAAATAACTGAAATCCAGGAGTGTCTTTTGATTAGAAGTGTACGATCCGCGCCCGCGTGTGCATGCAAAGCGCGCCGACGACGGCGGCGACGGACGGCGAGTGATGCAAACCGCGGCCGAATGCTTGTTAGCCTTTAATATTGGAAATAAAGGAGTGCGCGCGCGCGCCAAAAGCGGCATTCAATACAGGAAGTCTTACAATTTCCTCTTTAATTTATATGGAATTGCAAATGACGGGCGAGTGGAAAAGATTGTGTTATGCTGCACAGTTTCAGATGGCGATTAAGCACCTCGCGGCTGCCGGCGCAATGAGCGCATTGCCCGTACCATAAAATAAAATTTTATTGCACCATTTTTCTAGCGGCGATAATCACTAAACAGAATGCCGTCGTCGTAAAGCAGCTTTAATAAGAATGTGCCCCATCCTTTTTTTTTAGTAAGTTACCGGCAAACTTTGTTTTTGTGTGCAACACAAGTACATAAAACTGTGCTAATTAATACTTAGCCCTCAAATTATCGCATTTAACGTTAATGTCTATATGAACGGATTTTGTGGTCAGTCAAGAAAAGTGGAGAGCAATACATTAAAAAAAAAACAAAAAAACATCTGCGTAGAGACTGCGATTAGTTCCTCTGCTCGTAAGTTGAGCTTGAGAAATTAGCAACGCAAAGTTTGCAGTGTGAGAAGTGTATGTATAAGCTCTCCACGCAGTCAACACACACACAGGTCGTGCAATCCGAGTGCTTCGTTCGATTCGTCTTGATCGTTAGGCAAATGATGTCATCTAGATACGCAGCACGTGCATAAATTTGTAGACAAATCTAGTTCGGAATGCGGTTTGATATTTTTTCCTCCACAAGATGTATCTCGGATGCCGATACGACGAAAGCAACGCCTCGGTGCCGGCGAAGCGAATGCGCACCTTCCTCGATGGTTCCATGGGTGTGCGTGTATATATGCGTATGTGTATGTGTTTGCTGCCCGGTTTCCAATGGTGTGCACGTGTGTGCGTGTGTGTGGATGCTTGCTTTCGTCTTTCTGCGTATTCATCGCGCACTTACGTGTGTACGTTCCACCGAAGAGATTTCTAAGTGACCTTTCCTTCATTAATGTGGTATAGTTGATGGCCGGAGTTGACCGGCCTAGGCTGGTGATTTTTTGCTCCACGCCGCGTGCTGCGCGCCTGTTTTTTTTTTACTCTTCATCGCGTCGCGGCGATCGGATCGACTGAGCTACGGTCGCATACCCATCGCAGGATGAAGATGCGGATTCGCCGGTGACCCGTAATTCTTCATTTCCGGTGCTCTTGCGCGCGGTGCGTTTGCGTTGTTTGCTTTTTGGCGTGCACGAGAGATGGCTGCCGGTCAGCAGCAGCCGCATCAGCGTGTAATCAGCAATATATAAATTACCCAAGCCATCAACCGCGCCGCGCAAAAGGACTCGGCAAGAACAGGCCAACCCGCTAACAAAATTATACAACATTGTTTGCACACGACCGACGGCAAACATTCGCGAGTCATTAGCTGATTGCTTGCGTTATACGCAATTTGAGAATAATTGCGTTTGGATTAAGTCTTTATGCTCCTGGTACAGCCGGAGACACTTCGTACACCGTACTGCCAATCATTCAATTTGTCCCAGCAAAAACTCAGAATCCATAGCATCTTAATACAGCAAATTATCATAGCTGGAAACAGGACAATTGGTACACCTTTTTGTGGCATACCTTCAGCGGACTAGCGCTGTACATAAAATCGATGGGTATTTCAATTAAAAGAGGCTTGGTTTGTTTTCGGTATTCCGGTTTACGTCGGCGCCGATTGTCTCCACAACGGGCACCTCCTTCGGCCTCCACCACCACCAACTCATTCGCCGCCCATCAGAACGCACACACGCGCACGAAAACAATGCGGAGCACAACGATGAATAAAGATTTCTCGCTCCAACCCGAAGAGATCGTGCGCATCTTTTATTACTTACTCATACTCATCGCTACCGTACCAATTATCGCTCCATCTCGTTCCGAACGATAATCAGCAACCGGTTGAAACAAAGACGAGGACAACTTCATTCATACGTCACGGCTCGCGCTCGGCGAACCTGTGCGGTGCGCCGGGGCCTCATGGTGTGCCCATGCGCGGTGGTCGTGGACCACTCGTCAAAGCGCGGCGCGCCGCGTGGAGGTGTGCAGGGTACCTCGTTGGGCATGCATTTCAGCTGCGTCGATGTCGATAATTGAAAATTTAGAAAAGTGAAAAGCGTCCCGGTTGGAGTGGCAGCATTGAACTATCACCCATCTGACCCCTGCTCCTCATTTGGGGAATACCATAAGGTGTTGGTATCCTCAGATGGGTACTATTAGACTTATGGGTACTTATAGACTGGGTACTGACAGATATGTACCATTAGACTGGATACTTTTAGATGGGTACCCTTAAATTCGGTACCATGCGGTATCACTTGTAGAGTATCATAAGGTAGCGTTTTGGCGTGTGGTTACCACTCGGCTGCCGTGTGGCCCCCGATGGTGGTGTGTTACTACTGTCGATACCGGGTACCCGGGCTACTTGAGCCGCTGTCATCCGGCGACCGCTCCATTCTCGACCAGTCGCTTCCATCGTTCGTGTCGTTTGTGTGTGTGTTTGCTGTGTGCACGGCCTCCGTCAGCCGGCAATGCTCTCGGTCGCGCCACTCGCTCCGCAATGATCCACAATCATCGGAAGGTAGTTCGTGCACGGGCCGTACGGGTTGGTCGGTCGAGGCCGCGCGCGGTGTGTTGCTGCTGCCACAGCCTTTAAGCCGGGCAGCGCGCTCCTTCGGCTACTGGCTTGGCCCGCCACCAGGCGCGCACACACCGCTCTACTACGACGAAGCGCGAAGGTAGAAATCGGCGTGGTAGGTGCATGTGGATTGTCAAAGTCCCCAGCACATGTTTCGCAGCCGCTAGTAACGTGTGCGCGCGAGCCGGCGTTGTGTGTGCGTGCGTGTGCGTGTGCTTGTGGGTGAGCATACGTATCTGTGTGTGTGTGTGTGTGTGTGTGTGTGCGTGCGCTCGTTGATCACCTGTTGTTTGGCCATTCGGTTGCGGACGAAACACTTTGCACCTGTGCGTCGTCGACGGCACGACATCGCGCGCACTTTGATATTGGGTCGGGTCGAAAAAAAGTGAGCGGTGTGCTCTCGCGCTCTCGGTCGGACGGACGCACCGAGCGACTGTGCGGGCCCGCGCGGCGGTTTTGTTATTAATCGAACGCTCCGCGCGACCACGCGCAATCATAATAAAACTGCAATAAAGCTGTTCGCGCGAGTGACGAGTGAATTATGTGAATAATTGGAAAAGTGCCCGCAAACGATTTTGTTGCACCCGCGCCGCCGTCGAAGTGATTTGTTTTGCGTTCTTGCCGCGCACGTCATCCGCCGATCATGGACACTGAAAGTCCGGTTGTCTGGCCAGCCTGGTGCTATTCAGGTTTGTTTTCTTTCATTATAATTGTTATCAATTATAGATTGAATCAATTTATATGTGAAAAAAAATGTTTCCTTATTCCCTACATTCTTCCATATCTAAATATTGCCAATACGCCAATATGTCAATACCTTGAAGCGCAAAGTTTCCCATTCTTGGGGTACCTTCTCGGAAAGGTTTATAATGGGCAATTCCGGCTTTAGGCGATACCGAATAACCTGCCCCGTTGACCTCATCAACAATGGTGGTGCATTTTACAATCCTCTTAGCAGAGACTAGCCTCTAGGCTCCGATATTGTCTCGGCTCATAAGGTTCGTGCCACCAAGGGTAGTTTCCCATGTATCCGCCCCCTTCTCGGAATGCTATCGCACGCACACGGGCTTTGCGGATTGAATTGCCGTTGAGGTATACAATGCCAGCAGGGATCGGTCGGAAAAGGTCAAGCAAATGCACGCACCATTAACATCGGGCCCATCACAATTCGAACTATGGCAAGCAAGCTCGCGCGACTCGGGGGTAATACTACGGACTCCTGGTACGTCCACCAACGGCAATCAACGTCCGCGGGGCCGTGTGCGTGCTGGAATGACGTCGTCAACACCTTCCAGCGTTTCCTGGACGCGGGAACACGATGTGTATGCACACGTCGCCTGGCCAGCCTGACGGACGGCGCTCCGCACAAAAATACAATGGTGCATGTAATTCGCTTGCCATATGTCAGCACCGTTAAAATCGAATGTAAACAGAACGCATCATCGTGAAGGTTTCGTATGTTCGCGCGCCGGCTGCAGCCTCTTCACATGGTTACCATGGCTATGCATATTCATTTCACTTGCAATCTGCACAAATATTCACACACACCTGCAGTATGGTAAACGTTTTCTATAGAGGCGACTTTCCGTCTTCCCATTTACAACGAGTTGGGTTTGCGCAGGTACCCATAAGTAAACTGCAGTGGAAAATTAAGTGTTCAACTCTAGCGGCGGTCAATAGCAATGAGTGCAAGTACAGCGACGGTGTTGTCATCCGGATAAATATCGACTCCATGGTCGACAGTAAATACATCTTATGGATATTCGCGTCAAGCGTCAAGAAGGCAATGTGATTGCCAGCCAGCGCGCAAGAGTTCGACTCTTCGCGTCGATGTCGCGCGTTGGCATAGAAATGTGTTCAATGAAGGGAAGGTCTTGCCCATAAAGTATTCAGCCGGCGTTTCCTATTTTCGTATTCAGCTGAACTCACAGCCTTTCGAAGGCAGCGCAGCATATACGTTGACAATGATGACATTCGAACTTCCTACACCGCGATCGCGCTGCGTACTGCGTACACACGCCGTACTCTTGATGCGGAATCTTGTCGACAACTCACCTCTGGAGACTTAATCGCTCAGCGCAGCTGCGAATCCCATCGACTTTCGTGTGCTACACTTCGGTAACACTGCGTCCACCTATCTTGAATCGCCTAGCTGTTGATTGGTTTCGCAAGCACCCGTTTTCGAGGCATCAACCTGATTCCTTGGTGTCCCGTGCTTAACTTCGTACCAACGCTGGCGGAACACAGTCATTGCGATATATCGAACGTGTAATTCGACAACATCGTGTTCGTTTCGTTTCTGCTGCCTCCTGCATCGGCTCCTCGAAGGAATAATAATAATAATAATAAATGCCATTATGTGTTCAATATGCATGGGTGCACTTTACAGCTCACGGGCGTTGATGGTGTGCGGCTGGTTGTAGTAGTAGTGCGCCTCTTGTGCGCGGAGCGCCTTGATTTGAGGTCGTTTTAACCGTAATACCGTTCGATGTGGCCAGTAGAGCCGTAAAATATGTAATTTTATACAGTTCGGAACGGTGCGTGGACGCGGATGCCACCTTTCTGTGGATCTGCGATGTAATGAAGAAATCGAATCGATTCCGAATGCGTCGGAATTTATGTCTTCATATTTGTCGAGTCGCGCGCCGCACGCCCATGCAAATGAGAGTCGCAGCGCATAAAACGCCAGCCGCAGCGTACGCGTACATGCAGGTACCTACACACGGCGTCTTGATTGCGGTGCCCGATTGCCGTGGTGCGTTCAGGTGCGACAATAAAGTGTACCCGAAAAAGAATCGACGACGTCGCTGGGAGAGCGCGAGCCGCATTGGTAGACAGCGGCCAAATTTGTCCAGCACGTAAACATTTCATTTTACGATTCGTGCGACGATGAAATTCGAGCTGAATTATTAGGCCCCGAGAGGGAGTCTGTTTATTGCCTCTGATGCCTATGCCGATGGGGGCTTTGCCATATTTCTAGACGATGCTTCGATGTCGATTGAGTTGTACGGTATCCAATAACATACACGACAGGTTGAGATTGTGTTTCTTTTTATGCTTTTTTTGATTTCATGGTTTGGTTGTACGATAAAATCGTTTGCCACTTGCAAAAGACTACATTGCTGCAAACACCGTTGTTTTCCTCTTGCAGGCGATACAAGCATTACGAGGGAGCCTCCCAGTGAGGTCGAGCCGCCGAGCACGCCGATCGCGAAGCAGCGCCGGCGCGAGCGTGCTGTTACAACGTCGTTAACGCCGACGGGAGACTATCATCAAACGAGCATTAATAACAATAATAACATCAATAATAACAATAACGTGAAGAACGAGCGGCTGAGTCCGGGTACGACGGACACGTCGTCGCGCTCGGTGACGCCGTCGTCGGCGTCGCATCCGAACACGCCGCCCGCGGACAACTCGATGCTGCCGCTGACCGGAAGGAACTACAGCGACTTTATGCGGAGCCTGGCGGCCAAGTACCAAAACGCGAGTCCCAACGAGTAAGTTTGCTTCGTATTGCTCTCATCCCGATTTATTCTAGCGGATGTGTGTTTTTCTTGTGGCGCGTAGATATTTCGCGAGGAATGGCCTTCCGCCGGGATTGGACGCTCGCTTCAAGCCGAACTTCCCGTTACTGCATCCGTCGATGGTGCAGAACGTCAAGGAGGAAATGGCGAAGAGCAAGGAGTTGACGCCGTCGATGCTGCTGAATCCGTTCGCCGCTGCGAGCACGATGTTTCCGCCGCTTTTGGACATGTCTTCAACGCAAACGCTGCTAGCGATGGTGCGGACAGCCAAGGAAGCCGAGCTGCAGACTCTGCTGAAGAACGTCAAGCGTACGGAGAGTTCTTCACCGCTGGACCTTTCCGCAGCAGCGCCACCTGCAAAGCGCGCGCGTTTAAAGACTCCAATACCGAAACGTGCACAATCTGAAAGTCCCAAACTTGGATCGGCGACAGGCTCCGTCCCGGCGTCGCTTCCATGTGCAGCAGCTGGTGGTGGTGTAGTCAGCTCAGGACAGAATGGGCACCAGCACTCACCCGCTGAAGACATCAGCGGCTGGGGTGTGGAGGATGTGTGTGCATTTGTCGGGAGCATCGATATTTGCGCGGAGTATGTACAGGTAGGTAAAAGTAGATTCTAATTGGAACTGATACTGTAGTTTAAGAAACTCATATGAGGGCTAATATTTGATCGGGATCTTATATCATTTCATGGTCCAGATGAAGGGACCACGTTCGAACGTGTCACGTACGCTCATCTTTACGCGCCACCGGCTTGAATAACTTTGATGTCAATGTTGCGCGCACGGTAGGTAGGATTGCGCGCGAGCGATGAAGACGCGCTCGCATCCTAGGCTGCACATTGAAACTCGTGCTCCCATTGTGTCGCCGCCGTCGTCGTCGCGCCCGCGATTACAAATTCCGCCGCGCGTTCCGCTCGCGTTTCAAAATTGCCGCCGCATTGTGGCGCAAGATAGCACGCCCGGATTTATTGCGCCGCAGCCCACACAAAGCGACGGTGATGTCGCGCCGCCACGGCTAGTGCGCATGCGCAGAACACTGGCGTTGCGGCGCATGCGCAGCTCTGACCCCACAGCGTCGAACATTGCAAGCTTGCTGTAGCGCATGCGCCGAATGGGTGCTGGAGCAAGTGGCGTTGTTTATTGCGGTCAAAGTTGCACACAGTCGAAAATTCGAATTCGTCTTCGCTAATTGACCCCCAACAACCGTTTCACGTACCGCCGCTAATTAGCATACACATTCGGCGTGCTACACTGCGTCTCCGGGGGGAAAAAATGTATTATAATGTCGCGAGGATGCGCACGCCGAATGTCAACTCCATTCCGCATTCTTCCGCGCTCGCGCTTATCAATTTTACACGGGCATTTGTAGTGTATTTGGTCGGCGCGTTTTTGATGGTTCAGCCTCGAAACGCAAATCTAAATACACACGGCGAGAAGGTTAAATTGCTGAAAGCGCAAAAAAGTGAGCACATACTTCATGAACTCGTAAACACGCTCAGAAAATTCGAACTTGAGTAATTGCGCGCCGATTCGCATCGCACCGCGCGCCGATAGCGTCGCGCATGAAAAGCACGCACGCGCACTGGTCAACCTGACTTTGCACCGAGTGCAAGAAATGCCATTAGAAAAGTCAATGCATGCTAGCTACCGTAAAATTGGACATTTAATTGTTTACCTGGCAAACTCAGTCAATCGTCATGCATGCTAATTACTGCTTCACAGCCGATCACAATCAAACTGTGACTAATGAATGTGCTGCTTTTTGCGCGCTGTCTGGTGCGCCATCTGGTGCGCCATCTTTGCTTGCGTGCACGTGTTCGCACGTGCAGCCAAACGTTGGCGCCAAAAACATAGCCGCCATCATAGAGCACATACACACACATGGCAAAAAACAAAATTATAAAGTTAATTACGATTTTGTGCACGTGCGCGCCGCACGACTTATTTAAATGCACGCGCGCCGCGCACTTTTTCACAATTTCCGAAACAATGCCCGCGCGTCGCTAATGCGCACGCTCTCTCTCCATCTCTCCGAGGCATAATTAAATAAAAAAAAGACAAAAGAAAAACGAATCCGGGCGCGGATGGCAGTTCGTATATGTACTAATAATTACATGCAGGCCGATGGAGGCTAGGCGTCTTGTGGTGTGTTGTTGTTGCTCGTTTTTATTTTTCTTCTTCGGCGTGCTCTTCCTATCTTCGTTACGCTCGGAGAGGCAAGAGGGGCTACGGTAGCAGATTGTAGGCACGCGCCCGCAGGCCTGCCTTGCGCGCAAGACGCGTCCGACCGTGTTCGGTAATAACACGCTGCCGTCTCCGTCTGCGAAGAGCGCTGCTGGTGTGTGTGTGTGTGTGTGTGTGCGTGCACACACCGGTGTGTTCTTCGCGTGATTTTCGTTTTTATTATTTGATGATCATCGCGCACGACCCGTAGCCACCATCAGCGGCTGCTGCTGATGACGGCGGCGTCGGCGAAATGTGGAAGTTGGGCCCGACGACAATTTATGGCGTTGCGCCGTAGTTGCGCGTGCGCTCCGCTGCACCTCGAAACGATCGTAATTAACTCATCTTCAGCAATCAATAAGAAGTCATAAATTTGACTTAAATGCTTAGCGGTATTCAATAAAACCTAGCAAGTAATACAACATTATCTAGTCGCATTGTCTTTTCGTTGCTATGATCAGTTTTAATCTTGCAAACTTAGTTCTTTCTGGTCCTTCCGATCGGAGGGATCACAAAATCCAATTTGCCATCACCGCATGCAAGTGGAGCACCATGTACAATTAAACGCCGCACTCGATCACCGCCGTCGTCGTTTTGTTGATAAACATTCTTGCAACAGCAATGCGAGCGCACCGAGCAGAATAGCATCGCATTGATCCGTGACTCGGATCATCCCACGTGAAATCGGCTTTCGGCGCGGCGCGTTTGCGTTGCGCGCCGCGAAATTGTATCATTTGGCGCGCACGTGAACGCCGCGCAACGCACGTCGCGTTCTGATTTCCATTTGATGCGGCCCCGAAGATTCCGCGAAGATGATGATGATGCGCACCGCCCCGAATCATCAGCGCTCTGCATTGACATTATGCTCGCCATGCTCCACCGGCTGAGCGTCTACGTGCGTGCAGCTACGATTTACACGCAGATCCATATCAAATCTCCTGCCCGACAAAGGCTTTCCGCCACAAATTGATCTGGGAAGTCCCACAATCTCTAGGGTCACTATGATACGTGTAGCAACTTTTGGTGGAGTTACACAATTGGATCTGAAAGTTAAAAGAGGTACACTTAATAAAGATACTAGAACATATTTGTTGTATCAACTTTTTGAGCTGAGCTATAAAATTTGATCAGTCAGTTAATACAGGTGCATTTTTTAAAGATTACAAAATATTGTCAAAAACTTAAAAAAGTGCATTTAATAGACTTAGTTGCGGAGTTTGCGAACTTGTACCCGTTGGAGCAGGTAGAAAATTTTACGATGTGAACTCGTACCCGGGGTATGGTCGTTCTCGTACCCGAAAAGGCAAATTTTACCTGAAACGGTGCGGTCGGATTTTAGCCCAAA
>JAODGA020051066.1:0-10293 GCA_027574885.2 Drusilla canaliculata
CACACACACACATACACATCGACAATCATGCGGTACGATTGACGACAAGAGCCGCGGTTATTTTTAACACCCCCTCTCAGATGACACGTCCTACTACGCTCGCAGCGTTTAGAAAAGTTTCCGTTCCGAAAATAGTCTATGTTCATGCAGGCACCGACCGTTTTGCCGAACGCCTAAAGGTCGGCGGCGCAGGCAGCAAGCAGGCATTGAGCGCGCTCTTCTGAAATTCGCTCGCGTCGAATGGCGCACACGATTGTTGTGCGCGACGTGCTTTATGCGCGTTTATCGGCCCAGCATGTGTACGTCTATTGACGTTCGCGAACAATTGGAACGTCGCAGCGTGTAGGGACGCTATCGCGACGATTGTTGCGCGCAAGATGTGTGACAGGGCGCATTGAATCGCAGACGCACGGAAGGCCCGATGCGTTCTTTTGTATCTGTAGCGATTCGCTCATTCTCTTGCTGGGGCTGCAAGTGTGCACTGGAAGCGCATTGGTTCGCACGGCACTTGCTGCCCGAACGTATTTTTAGTCCTAACAATTATGAGCGTACACACACTATGTCTTCTTGTCGCTCCATTGCATCCGACCTGGAACTGATATCGCCCTTAATTCTCCTCAGGCTTGCACTTGCGTAACAGCGAGGAGTCTCGGATGCCTGTTGAAGGTATTGGTCCCGAATCCGGCCTCCATCGACTGCACAGGAACTGCTATGACACCGAATATGCGCGCATGGAATCATGGCTTGACGAGCATCCGGATTTCGTGCAAGACTATTTTCTAAGGTAGGACGATTACGCGTGCCGCGGCGGCACGAAGCAACAAGCGCGCTGATTCGCTGCATCCGCTCTTTCAGGAAGGCCACCCGCCAGGTGGTGGACGCGTGGCTGGTGTCCCATGCCACGCCCACGTCCTCGAGCGTCGAGCTCGCCTCGCCGACGCACAATTCGCGCGGCGGCTCCGGCGCGACGACACCGGTGCGCAAGATCTCCGCGCACGAGTTCGAGCGCGGCGGGCTGCTGAAGCCGATGGTGAGCACCGTCGACGGGCAGACGACGTTCCTCACGGGCACCGAGGGCCATGCGAGCGCCGGCACCGGCCACTCGCCGACGCCCGGCCGCCGCCAGCGGCGCTCGCGCAACGAGCTGCGCCAGCTGGACGAGAAGGAGCTGATCTTCGAGCTGGTGAAGGACATCTGCAACGATCTGGAGGTGCGCTCGCTGTGCCACAAGATCCTGCAGAATGTGAGCATGCTGCTGCACGCCGACCGCGGGTCGCTGTTCCTCGTCCAGGGCGACAAGCGCAGCCCGCGGCACGGCCGCAATGGGCGCGCGCTCGTTTCGAAGCTCTTCGACGTGTGCTCCAAGAGCACGCTGATGGAGATGGAGAAGAAGGACGAGATCCGCGTGCCGTGGGGCACCGGCATCGTCGGCTACGTGGCGGAGAGCGGTGAACCGGTGAACATACCGGATGCGTACAAGGTACACACACAGCCGTGGGCAAACATACGCAGACAGGCAGGGGGGGAGGGGGACGATATTTACAGAGTGGCTTAATTTGCAGGACGAGCGCTTCAACCACGATATTGACGTGCGGACGGGATACAAGACTCGCACGCTGCTGTGTATGCCCATCAAGGACACGACGAATGGTGACGTTATCGGCGTCGCCCAGGTAAGCATTCCATTGACGGTACCATCTTACTGACTCTCACTTCGCATATCGCGACTATTGACGTGTGTGTGTAGGTGATCAATAAACTGGGCGACGCACCGTTTACGGAGCAGGACGAGAAGATATTTTCCAGCTATCTGCAATTCTGCGGGATTGGGCTGCGCAACGCGCACCTCTACGAGAAGTCGCAGCTGGAGGTGAAGCGCAATCAGGTGCTGCTTGACCTGGCGCGCATGATCTTCGAGGAGCAGAGCACCATCGAGCACGTGGTCTTCAGAATTCTCACGCACACGCAGAGTCTGATACAGTGCCAGCGCGTGCAGGTGCTGCTCATGCATCAGGCGTCGAAGGGCAGTTTCTCGCGCGTGTTCGACTTCGAGGCAGCCGATCTGAACGGCGAAGAGAGTGAGACACGGACTAGTCCCCACGAGAGCCGCTTTCCGGTGAACATTGGCATCACCGGCTATGTATCTACCACTGGCGAGGTACCGAACATCGGGTATGTGTCTTTACCTCAGCCGCTCACGCTGCGATCATTTCAGACAGTTACCATTCCTTGTGCGTACGAAGACGCCCGCTTCGATCCCAGCGTCGACGAGGGTACCAACTTCAAGCACAGGACGATCCTCTGCATGGCGATCAAGAACTCGTCGGGGCAGATTATCGGCGTCATTCAGCTGGTGAACAAGTTCGACGACCTGCCGTTCACGAAGAACGATGAGAATTTCGTCGAGGCGTTTGCCATCTTCTGCGGGATGGGCATTCACAATACGCACATGTACGAGCGCGCTGTGGTTGCCATTGCGAAGCAGAGCGTCACGCTGGAGGTGCTCTCCTACCATGCGACTGCCAGCCTCGAGGATGCGCAGAGATTACGAGTAAGTGGAATACCATCACACCGTACGTGCTTCCGGCTTCCGGATAGCCATTGATTAATATGACAATCGGTACAGAAACTCCGCGTTGCGTCCGCCGCGCACTATCGCCTGCACGACTTCTCCTTCGACGACATCCACATGGACGACGACCAGACGATCGCCGCGTGCATGCGCATGTTCCTCGACCTCGACCTCGTCGAGCGCTTCCACATGGACTACGAGGTGCTCTGCCGGTGGCTGCTCTCCGTGAAGAAGAACTACCGCAACGTGACGTACCACAACTGGCGGCATGCGTTCAACGTCGCGCAGATGATGTTCGCCATCCTCACGTCGACGCAGTGGTGGAAGATCTTCGGCGAGGTGGAGTGCCTCGCGCTGATCATCGGCTGTTTGTGCCACGATTTGGATCATCGGGGTACAAATAACTCGTTTCAAATTAAGTGCGCATCATGGCCGCCTACGCTGCGCCGGCATCGGAGATTCATAACCGCGTGTTTCGTGTGCTTGCAGGGCGTCGTCGCCGCTCGCGCAGCTGTACTCCACGTCCACGATGGAGCACCATCACTTCGACCAGTGCGTGATGATCCTGAACTCGCCGGGGAATCAACTTCTTGCCAACGTCTCGCCGGAGGAGTACTCGCGCGTGATTCGCCTCGTTGAGGAAGCGATCTTGTCAACGGATTTAGCCGTCTATTTTAGGTACGCCCCGCCGTGCGCACATGTAGTATCCGCAGTAGTGGCATCGTTTGTTTGCAGGAAACGCGGGACGTTCTTTAATCTTATCACAACGGGAACCAATTTCGAGGCGACTGATCAGCGTGAGTTGTTGCGCGCGATGCTGATGACCGTCTGTGATTTGGCGGCGATTACCAAACCGTGGGATGTGGAGAAGCGCGTCGCCGAGCTGGTATCCTCCGAATTCTTTGAACAGGGTGACATGGAGCGGGAGGAATTCAATATTACGCCAATTGTAAGCTGGGCATAACAATATACCACAATTAACCAATTGCAATGAATCGTTTGTTTGCAGGACTTAATGAATAGGGAAAAAGAGGACCAATTACCTTTAATGCAAATCGGTTTCATCGATTCGATATGCCTACCAATTTATGAGGTATTTCCGAAACGTATACCAGCTGTGCGCTGATTGTAATCAAATGATTTTTTTGCAGGCATTCGCGCGCCTTTCGGATAAACTGCAATCGCTGGTCGAGGGCGTCAACAAGAATCGCGACATGTGGATGGAGATCGCCGCGCAGCAGAGCCTGCTGCCGGCGGAGGAGAAGGATTCGAACGACAACGTCGCGTCGAAGCCGAACAGTCCGGCCGAATAGGAGGCGGCAAGCCTGGGCGGCCGGATGTATTTATATACTTGTAGATATCGAGGGAATTATTTATTCGTGTACTATATACATATAATATCATTTACCTATTTAACAACATATGCAAAGAGAAAAAAACACTTGCGAGACCCGCGTACGACACTGCTGCGTACCAGCCGGGCTCGCTAGTCGGGTGGGGCGGGGGGCGGCGTGTCTCCAAGCACACCAAAACCCCTCTCTGCCCCTCCACTCCCCCCAATTCGGTGTGATCGCGTTGGTTCTTAATTAATCGATAACTTATATGAAAATACTTGCACTTCCACTAGTGCCTAGTCCCTAACACTTAATTATGTGAGAGATCAGTGATGCGAGACGAAGGCGATCTGTGTGTGAGTGTGTGCGTCGTTGTTTCCACGCAGAAAGGAAAAAAAAAGCAAATAAGAGATGCAAACATTGTGAAACTGATCCACCTGATACCCAAAAAAAAAGAGAAAAGAAACAGCAAGCAGTTCACCAAAGCACGAACCGAGTTTTGCGTTTATTCATTCAGTTGATTTTCACCTTTTTTGCTCTCTTGTCTTTGTCGATTTTTATTCATTGTGATATTTTTTATTATTTAGTTACAACAGATGAAAAAAAGAGCGCTAAATTGGAATTTTGTTAATGAGGTCTATAATACTACTTCAGTCGTGAGGCAGCATTTAGATGTTAAAAAAAATTACACCGTATTTGTGTGAGATAAAACCCGCATACAAGAAAACAAAACAAAAACCTGCGCAAATGCTGCTGATTTCTAATGCAGTGCCGTATTTAATTATATGGTCGTAAAACAGTTGTTTGTGGTTTTATTGGAGCCGTAAAATAAAATAGCGATGACGAAACGCAGACGCGGCGAAAACAGTGTTATCGTTGTATTGCCTAATCGGCCGCCTTGCATGCGCAGTTGGCAGCTTGTGGCGACTGATGGCATACATTCGCGTACAAGATGGCTGATAATCGAGGCTCCGTGCGGCTGTGTTGATAGCGATGTCCGGCCGCACTGGGCGGCGATAACAGCGGAGAATGCTGCGGCGGCGATTTGCGCCCCCGTGGCGCGCGACGCATGCTTGCGCGCTTAATTGCGATTGATTCTCGGTCGACGGGATATGCGTGGCGTGTGTCGTTGCCGAGATGCGTTGGTGCGTGTTCTTGCTCCCGATGGTGGTGGCCGGCGCGGCGGTGCCGCCGTCGTGCGACAGTGCAATCTATTGCCACGGCGATCTGCTGCATGCGGTGCAAACAGCGGGGATCTACCATGATTCGAAAACGTTCGTCGACATGACCATGCGGCGCGAACCTGCTGCAATCGCAGCGGATTTCCGCCTGCTTATGATTGCGAACGGCAACAATTTAACCAGGCAGCAGGTTAGTGCCGTGGTACCTTCCGCAAGAGTATGCTCTACAAAAAAAACGCTTGGCAAACATGTTTTGCAGGTGATGACGTTCGTTGATAGTAACTTCGAAAGTGATCTGGAGTTGGTTGATTGGCTGCCCGCCGACTATAATCCGTCACCCTCCTTTCTGAATGACATACCAGATACAGAGATGCGGGAATTCGCCGCGGAGATTGTCGCAATTTGGCCCAAGCTCACGCGCAAAGTGAGTCCATCCGTGGCGGAGCACCCCACGCGTCATTCCATCATCCACCTCCCCAATGGTATCGTGGTACCGGGCGGTCGTTTCCGCGAGTCCTATTACTGGGACACCTATTGGATCATCAAAGGGTTGCTTGCGAGCGAAATGCATGCGACGGTCCGCGGGTTGCTCGATAACTTTGTACATTTGATCAAAATTTACGGGTTCATACCGAATGGGGGACGCGTGTACTACGCTCGTAGATCACAACCACCCTTATTCACTTCCATGTGCATGGAGTACTTCAAAGTAACGGGGAATATTTCCTGGGTGGGCAGTAATATTGCGTACCTCGAGCAGGAGGTGCGTTTCTGGGATGCTAGAAAAATCCAAATCGGTAAACACAAGGTGGCCCGGTATCTTCCGATTAGCAGCGGTCCTAGACCGGAGTCCTACAAGGAGGATTACCGCGTGGCTTTGGAGGTGCCCCCCGGTGAACGGCAACGAGTCTATGAAGATCTGAAAGGCGCTGCCGAAAGTGGTTGGGACTTCTCGTCTCGATGGTTTCACGACGGTGCCGTTCGAAACTTGTCGCAAATCCATACGAGGAGAACCATTCCCGTCGATTTGAATGCCTACCTCGCCAGATCCTATTTCAACCTGGCACATTTCCATAGCGTACTCGGGAATACTGCAAAGAAGGACTATTGGTATTCGGAGTTCTTGAAAATGAAAGTTGCGATTAGGGACATCTTCTGGAATGCAGGCGATGGGATGTGGTACGATTTTGATGTGACTGATGGCAGGCATCGCCGAGAGTTCTATGCGTCGAATTTGGTCCCATTGTGGGCGTGTGTGGAGCATGATGCGGACGCTCGTAATGTGGCCTTTTCGTATTTGGAGAAGAACGGTATTCTCGCGTATCCAGGAGGGACCCCAGCGTCGATACATCACACCGGCGAACAATGGGACTTCCCCAACGCATGGGCCCCCTTGCAGGACATAATTATCACCGCGCTTAATCGTGGCGATGAAAATACGAGGGTGGCCAAATATATGGCATACCTTTGGATCACTGCGAACGCGATCGGTCTGCGACAGACGGGGGAGATGTTTGAGAAATACGATGCTCTCGTTCCGGGTAAATACGGCGGCGGCGGCGAGTACACCGTGCAGGCCGGCTTCGGCTGGACGAACGGGCTGGCATTAGATCTCATTAAAACATACTTTACAAGAACAAACTAGATGTTTTTAATACAAATACATTCTGTAGTACATATACGAAACGCTAGGCGTGTCTCTTCTCTTTGGTGTGTCCACATCCACAGCGTGTGACGAAATATATATTCAATTACTATTCGCTCGTAATTTTACTCGCGTGGTTGCGACGCGTTTTCTCCTGCAAGTTATCTTCCGCTAAGATAGCCGCTAGCCACCAAAACACAGAAACAAAGCAGTAAGTAGTAATAATACAATAGATTTGATTAGTGACCTATCACAGTAAATAATAACTTGATTTGTTGAAGAATAAAATTAATGTAGGGGGTGGGAAGAGGGTGGTTATGGTATTCAAGAAAAGGGGGGGGGGGCGGAGTCAACGTAGGTGGGTGTCCACGTGCGTGTGCCGGCTATTATGAGGCGCTCACTTTGCGCTCGTTGCTCGGGGGTGTATTGTCCGGCAGCGCTGGTGCGCTGTCCCTGTCGATTTTGTTGGCATTATTCAGGACGCTGCCCTGGCTGGAGGCGTGACTGCTCGACCGCGAGTGGCTGCCGCCGACGGGCGTTTGAATTTGCGGCGTCGGCGGACTTTTAACACCTAGAATATAACCAACTGTCAGGGAAAGTTCTTCACTTCAAAGTCGAAATGAAGCACACAGCGCGTTGTTATATTCAATTAGCAACTATCCAAGCAAAAAAACGGGCAAACAGTATTAAGAATGTTAGTAATTACCACTTTGTAAATTTCCTCCTTGCATCTGCATGTGGTATCTGTAGATGTTTTCGGTGGACTCAACGACGCCCTGTGTTAAATTAAGGCTCCTACCTCGCACTCCCGTCTCCTTCGTCTTGGGCGCCCACCAGTTCATAAACGTCCCGACTACGGGTACCTGCCGCAGGATGCCCTCCTGCCAGAGTTTCTCCTCGTTCTCCTTTTGCAGATCCAAGGTGGCCGTCTCGATGCCTACGAGATGAGAAAACATGTTACACCAAATTCGGTTCAAGTTTAGGTGTTGGCTGATTACCTCGTTTGACGATTTCGCTCATCGAGTCCAACACCCTCGAGTTCTCCTCGACGCTCTGCCCCACGCGTATGACCAAATTGATCAACTCGTCCACCTCCGACTGCGGTGTGAGCATACCGAATCGGACACACATCAAGCCATCGGTGCCCTCGCCTAATGAGAACGCCGAATCTGTCGAGCGTAGTGCGTCCACCAACGCCATGTTGAGCGTGTTCAGCTCCTCCTTCGCCTGATCGGTGAGTAACTCCTCCCATCCCTCCGGCGCGTATCTGACTCCACCCAATCCGGCCCACTCGGGCAGCTCCACGACGCGCAGCACCGGAGAGGCGTCGATCAGCCGCATGAATGTCTGCTTATGCTGGATCGTCGCACGCAGGATGATCAACTGCTGCTCGAAGCACTGCACAAACTGCTCGATATCCGCCGCGTTCGGCGGCTGGCCGCTGGCGGCTTCGAACGGACAGAAGCGCAGCACCACGCCGATGTTCTCCAACTCGCAGATATCAATCGGCACCTTATCGCACAGAAACCGCTATTTCCGCTCAAATGGGCAAACAAAGGATGATAGCACATACCTGAGGTGCGTCCAATTGCAAGATTTGTCCCAGCCACGAGTTCAGCTTGTCGTAGTACTGCGGCACGCGCGTGATCACCTCGCCCTCTTTCGCCTCGGGGATGAACTGGAACACGACGCTGCACGCTGTCGTCTCGAAGAGGATCGGAATTGTGCTCGCCTTCGAGATCAGCTCCGATACGGTATAGGCACCACTTTCACCGCCAGGTCTCTGACTCTACATTGGAGATATGTATTACTGCAACGTGAGACATCAAGAGTGGAGTGGAGTCAGGGAGACTTACCAAAACTCGCACTTGCCGATAACAATCAATGGCGGCCCATAAACGCTCGCTAGCTAGGAAATTGTCGCGTATACGCGCATGCAGACCCTCACGTCCGAGCGCCTGCAAAGCAACCCACAATGGCAGCGAAACAATCCGTCTGCCCTGATGGTCATTCGTGAGGCCAGCGATCAACGGCAATGTGCTTTCGCGCGTTGCACCAACCTGACGATTTCTAGCCTCTGTTGGATTTTGTTTTTCCCATAGCCTATATAAAGTCTAGGAGAACACATTAAGGAAACATTTCGTTTTCGTTTTGTTGGATTTTTATAGTTCAGTTTAACGGAAATAATTAAAAATTGGTAATTTTGTATGAGAATCTCTAGTTCTAATAAAAAATAAAGGAAAGTGGTTTTGAAAATATTTGTTTTGAGACGAAGTTTTGTTATCGATAAGTATCGATTAGCGATGTTCCATTATAGATAACTATCGATGGGTTGGAAAGTAGTTAACAACAAAACGGTAAAACCATGAAAATTTGCTCAAATAAGTGATGTTAAGTTTACAGAGTCTATATAAGAAAGAAAGTTGGGTTTGTAAAACGTCTTATAGTTATAAGAACGTCACCTATGAAAGGATACAATCATTGGTAAACCAGGTAAACATAACCAACTACCAAGCGGTAATGTAAAACTATCTGCAATTGCTGGCTGCTAGAAAAACAATGAAACATCATTAAACACACCGCCAACTGCGTAGTTTGCAAACGTATCTCAAGCAAGACTAACCTGCCCGTTGGGCTGTTGAAGAGGCAGCACCAGCGCAGCCAAACTATGCCCGCGCAGATGCAGCCAGACATCGTGCGCCTTGCACAGCTCCTGAATGCGCGGAATATTATCCAGATGGCCGGTGATGGGCGTGCCCGCGTCGGCGATGACGATCAGCGGCATGCGGCCGGCGCCGACGTCCTCCAGCAGCATGTTCTGCAGCGCGGCGCAGTCCATCGTGTGCTGCGAGCCGAAGTGCGTGTGCACCGGCACCGGGCGCACGCACGACAGCGGCAGGCCGAGCTGCCGGCAGAGGTGCTGCACGACGCCCAGCGGGCTCGCGACGCTGCTGTAGATCGTCGGCGGCGCCGCCGTGTACGCGAGCGCACCGTCCTCGAGGTAGCGCGGATACTTGTAGTGCAGAATCATGCGCGTGATGCGCACCAGGCCTTCGAGCTGATCCTCGTGGTAGAACGCGCACGAATCGAGGAACCTAAACATTGGCAATTATTAGTTTGGCACGTTTTTGCATAGCACCGTATAGATTACGGTTGCCAAGTATGTTGGTAAACCCACGCGTGTTTTTTTTTTAATAAATTGATTTAAAGGCATATTTTACACAAGTTAATAAAGTAAAAACTTGAACTAATTTACTCTAAGTGTTTACGTTATCGCGAGTCCCGCACGATATCGATATTTGTGTTTACATTAGCGCAATGTTTTCATTATGTCATGTTTACGTTATCGAACGTCTGCTAATTAGTCATCAACGGGGTTCAAAATATGACAACAATCTCGGAAAATTTTCCGGTTAAAGTCTGCCAACTTTTCGCCGAAAAATGTCTTTAGTCAACTGTATGAATATCTCAGAAATTATTTCTATCTAGAGCTTAGTTTTCATGCTCGCGTTGTTGCGTAAGCTTTTTTTCATTCTCGACTGGGATTGGTTGATGTACAGC
>JAODGA020051112.1:0-11570 GCA_027574885.2 Drusilla canaliculata
TTAACAAAATATAAACCTAACCTAAGTCTACCTAACCTTCTCCGGCTTCAATATCAAAGAATCATTGTGAACTGTTAGCTCACCGTTCACAGCAAACCCTAATATTATAAATTTTCAGATAAAGTTTTACAACTTTAGACTAGTTAGGGTACCCGGCGGTAAAGTCGGTTCTTAAAATGTTTCTACCTGCTCCAACGGCGGTAAATTCGGCAACTCCGCAATTTACAGTAGACAATAAAGGTTACCCGTCTGACGCTCCATCGGGGTTGGAGAGGGGTAGATTGGCGAATGGGCGACTGGGGGTGGAATTTTTTTTTGTTCAAGAACGACACGACTTGTCGCTCCCAGAACGTCGCGCACTCACGCGCGCGCGATTCATAAGTGTTTATTATTTTTAGCACGCCGCCTTCGGGGGCGGCGTGGCGGTGACACGAAACATAAATTACGCGTACAAGCGGATGTTCGTCGACACGTTTAACGTCGGCCGCCCGTCGCCGCCGCCGTTGCCGTTGCCGCGTGTTTTTATTACGGCACTTCTTCTTGCGCCGCACTAAAAGCATCGTTATCGATATTATTGTTTCATGATTGCCTTCAATTCGGCGCGGTGCCGTAATCGTATTAACTACAAACGATTGGGTGATTGTCGCCGCGCCCCAGACGCACGCACATTGATACTGGATGGCGTGGCGGGTGGGCAATAGGTTAATTTAGTGAGCTGCACGCAGCTGCGTCTACTTTGTTGCGATAGATGTCATCAGGACTCTCTTTTTTTTTTGGTCCGCCTGTTTTGTTCCACTTTTGCCACCAATTTCGTCGCACCCGATCCTCATGCGTTGTGGCGCATACAACGACGATGGCATTGTAGCGCAAAACCTGTTATGCAAAATACTTAAATATTTACGGCTTTTACATTTTATTGAAAAGTTTATGGGAAACCCGAAAATGTCATAAATAATTTCCTGCTGTGTTATTGTGTGCTGTGTTTTTTTATAACCCTGAAAGTTTCATTTTCACTCGCATCGCAAGGACGTTGTTCGCATTGTTCGGGCGGCGCTAATTGTTTGCGTCTGCAAACAATACGCGATCGAACATTGTCGTGCGCCCGAGTGCAATTCACCGAAGGGCCTTTGACAGGAAGACGGCGACCAAGAGATTCTCATCTCCTCATCTCACCGGGCTGCGCTGTGTCCGTGTGCCGAGCGCTGTGGCATTATAAAATACGTTTACACAATCGATTCGTTTTGTTTACATTGATTCAGATTTGCTGCGCGAAAAACGAAATACAACGCGCGCGCCATCGTCGATATCGGCGCGGGCGCGATCGAGGCCGGACGCGACCGTAACTCGAGATATTACAGGTCCTTCAGCGGCGAAGCTGTTTGCCGACGGCATTGTTTACAAAGTTCTGCAGAAACACACGGAAGGGCTGCCGGCCGGCGCGCGCGGTGCACGACCTCCGCCCACGGAAGCGCGGAAAACTAATTATTTCGCAGGAGTCTGCAGATCAATTTCAGTATTTGCGCATGAACCTCGGGTGCACCACGGACCTGAATTTGCCCTCCGAGAACGCGTCTTGCCGACCCCCCACCCCCCCACCAGCGCCAGCGCAAAGGGGGTGTGTTTACCCTATTTCTCACCCAACACCCACTCCTTCCAACCTTTGGGAGAGTGGGGGGCGTACAAAAATACCAGGATCGTTCCAGCGGAATATTTCGCATGCGGAAGGTGTTTGAAGTTAATTCTGCACTTCGCCAAGTTTATTCCAACGCATTTCGCGTGTCATGTACTTCTTTATTCCGCACAGCGAAGCACCTTCAGGATAGACGCGACTTAGCTGTGTCTTATCCGTGCCTCCTTGCATATCGCATCCAGAGCTGCTAGCGGTATTGTTCTAAGGACGTTTTCACTTCGGAAGAGTGATCAGTAAAACAAAACTGATGTAAAGTTATTAATTCTACATCCAGCCCGGCTAGACTGACAATGAATGAAACGAGTTTGTCCCCACAGGACGAAGTGGCCCGTCGCCTGGACAACGACGTCGCCGTATGTTTCAATTCGAAGTTTAAACATGCCTTCGATGTGAATTTGCCCTTATGCAATGTGCCAGCGACATGCAGGCCTTCGCAACACAACAATGATGGAACTCGTGTATTCCTGACGCGCGCGCACGCTGCGTGCACACAGCGGCAAGCCGGACGTCCGAGATGAAATATTTATTTTAAATTGGCTGCGAAGCAATGCGCCCGCCAGCTTGTTGCAAATCTAAAGCGAAATTCATCATACGCAAGCGCGTTTATAAAAGTAGAAAGCACGCAAGCAAACGAGCTGGCGAACGAGCGAGCGGATCGTCGAGGCCTGATGAACATTACAACACCGAAGAAATACGGCTTTGGCGAAATTGCATGCGGCGGCGCTCGCGCGGCCGCGGTGATTAGCGGCGTGCCATGCCGCTGACAAATTCGCCGTTATGATCCCCGATCGGATCAAAACGTGTGCGGCTAATCGATTGGAAAGTGAAAGCGTTTTGCTGGTGCTGCCGGCGGCGGCGTCGCGAAGGCGACACCCTTTCGCCGCTCTCCATGTTTGCCATGGTACCGGCATAATCTCGCGCACGCATGCAGCACGCAACCCCGCGGGAGACAAGCAGATGCAAATTGATAAAGTTTTCCGATCTACTATGCGGCTGGACTGCATTAGGCTCGCAAAGGCTTTCTTCCGTAATCACGCAATATCGGCGCGTCTTCCAAAATTTGATCAGCGCTGCGTCAACCGGCGATGCATGGGAAGTGGGGACGCAAGCGTGGTTACCGTGATTTCCCGATCCAATTCACGTCGACGCGAGTGGTACGCAAAAAAGTGACATACACACACACACAAACGCATAAATGTGTTTTTTTGCGCAGTTTTTTGCTCTCATGTGCCTGCGCTCAGCGGCCGGCTAATGTTATTTCCATCGTCGCGCTGCCGTTGTCAACATTGTTATGCGTTGTCAGTTTAGCAAACAACATAAACCGGCAGATCGCAAGCGCGCATGCAAAACATGCGCACACCCCCATGACGTACGCGGGTGCGCATGCTACAAAAACGAATATGAATTTAACATTATTATACGGCGCGTGGGCTTTCAACCACCCGTCTCCTCCGCCATCAGCGGGTTGATGGCGACTTTTTGCCCTTCTTATTGCCATTGTCAATCGATTGATAGCCATCCCGCAATTACCCATTCAATTGTAATTTTAGATCCACGGAGTTAAGCGTGTTACTCGCAAGACGTGGGCGGTGAGAAGCGGCTGACTTAGCGTCATTGTTACTGCGACTAAATAGGAAGCAGTTGGTCGGTAACGCGATTCGGTTTAAGCGCTGCCGCCGCCACTACCGCCGCTGCCGCAGCCGCCGGCAATGCCATTTTCCGCTGGCGCACACATTCATATCGCAACGTCGGGCGAACGCCATGGTGTGTTTGTTGCGAAAAGCCACTTTGCGAAATCCCATAAAAGGTGTTGGCGGCGGCGGGGCCACCCACGCGCCGCAAGGAGATCAAAGTGGGGGCGGCTTCACGCGTCTAACGTATGTGTGTGTGTGTGCGTGTGGCCACCCGCGTGCGCGCACGTCTTTTGCGAGCGGGCACCTCGCTTCGCAGCCCGTTGGGAGCGCATTCCAACAGGTCCATATCTGCTGGGCGCATATTGACACTGTGACCTGCCATGCCATTTCCATCGGTTTTATCACATTAGACTCCCCTTTGTGAAAGAACATTGAGGCGGCCTAGAATAGTTTTGCTCATGTTGGCCCTATTTTCGTTTGTCCACAGGTGCACTTCGTGGTAGCGCCATGCGCTCCCTGGAAATGGCGTCGTGGCGCGAGGAGGAGGGCGACGTCGACGTGGAGGACATGGAGATGAAGCACGACGGCGACATGTCGGAGACGAGCAGCGACGAGGCGACCAGCCGCAAGCGGCGGAAGCACGGCGGCAGCGCGTCCAGCGGGGGCGGGTCGTCGGGCGGCGGGTCGGCCACGCGCCGCCGAAAGACGTGCATCAGCGCGCGCGAGCGCAATCTGCGGCGGCTGGAGAGCAACGAGCGCGAGCGCATGCGAATGCACTCGCTCAACGACGCCTTCGAGCAGCTGCGCGAGGTGATACCGCACATCAAAATGGAGCGGAAACTGTCCAAGATTGAAACGCTCACCCTTGCCAAGAACTACATTATGGCGCTGACGAATGTCATCTGCGAGATGCGCGGCGCCGAGAAGCATTACACGTAAGTGCTACTTTCGTGCTCAAGTGGCGGGGTACTTAGGAATTGTAGTGCGCATGATAACTTTACAAATTTATACATTCCGCGATGTTGTCGTTGCTTCGGGGAAGAATTGAAATATATGACAGCCATTTGTTAAATATGTGGGAAACGCCGCATTGCGTCCGCATGACATTTGCTCAGATTTTCGCTCCATGTTTGCAGATTCCAGGACGCTGACGAAGAGGGCGGCGTCGAACTGAACGGCACGCCGACCGAACGAGCAGCAAATGCCAACGCGGCGGCGACACGCGAACCGAACAACAATTCCATGTTCCAGCAGAATCTGGAGATGCAGTCACCGGACGGCGCGCTGATGACTACTCGCTGAACGCAGCCGCCCCCCGCCAACCACCCTGTATCTCTATCTCTCTCTCAGACACTCTCTCTTCCACGCTATCTCTCGCTCGCGAAATGTGACTTATATTAAGTTATCTCCCGTTCGAATGCTAATTCCTTGGCCTATTCCAGTGTTCCGATGAACACCCTCAACCTACGCGCATCGCAGCAACGGCCACAGATGCATTCCTCGCACAACTGCGCCCTGAAAGCGTGGCGATTTCCCATTGCCTGCGACCGCCCGCCAGGCCATCGCAAAACCTAGATGAATTAGCTAAATGTGTCGCGATGTAGACTAGTTTTAGTTCGGGTGGCTTTGTTGCGCGCAGGACGATCCTGGCTCAAAACTGCTTGTCTGAGGAATGTGCGCTTCTATCGAAAAGAAAACAAGACAAAAGTATTTCTTCCGCTGGGGAACAACCGTAGTTAGTGTCGCGGAAAACATGGAGATTTTGAAACAAAAACGAGAACTGCAAGATGCACAAAACATGAATATGTACATATATACCTACTATATACTACTCTATTGTAACGGTGTTAATTCAATTAATGTTAAATCTGATTCCGAGACAAAACAAATACTAGGGTATTTGCCGCATGCCAAATGCGCCACTGCACCATGCGGTCTATAATATTTCAAATGAATTAATGTGCTTAAAGTTACCTGACGATGAGATGCGCGCGCGTTGTGCTGACTTACGGGTACCGAGAGGCGGCGGAATGCACGCCCTAATTTGACGTTATACTTGGTTGGAGCGACTCATTTCGTTTTCTTTTTGCTCGCGTTTATTTTGTATGTGTGTGTATTTCTAATCCACCGGAGGGGGCTGAATACTCGACGTGCTCAAAGCGGCCATCATCCAATTTTTTCCACCGTTCGTACTGTTAGGTAGCCGTAGAGATCTACGGATCGCTTCGCAAAACCCCTTTCGTTTCGTTTTCGTAACTTATTTATTGAATGAGGGGAAGCAACGCCAAGCGCCGCACCGCTATTACCTGTTATAGTAATTTTAGCAATGTAAAGTGAATAAATTTAGTTTATTTTGCGTTTATCGTATAGTTTGTATCGATTAAGTCAAGTTCCAAATGCATAATGTGATATCTTCAATATGTAATTCACTTCTTAGACCCTGCGCGCCGGCGCACTTCGAACGCACTCCCCGTGCGCAACTCAAACAAGCTGATGAACTATGTACTGATAAAACATACAATTGAAGAATGAATTACTAAATATTAGGACGATTTATATGGAAAACATCCGACAACCGGAATATGAGAAATATATAAATATATACATATATTAAAAACAAAACCTATTGTATGAATTATATATCTGTAAACATATATTATAACGATAAGAAAAGATAATATATTTTGTGACGGACATGTATTAAATGTATTTTCTTGTAATTATACAATGAAAGGCAAAATGTGAAATGAATCTTTAAGCGAGAAAAATATGTGAATAAATTGGTCAAAATTGCGCGTGTGTTTCTCTCCGCCGCCCCCCACAAGCCAAATGGAAAGTTGTCATTTTTATGAAAATCACCGCTATGCCTCTTTCCCTGCCACCTCTCTCTCTCTTTCTCAGGCACTTGCCGTTTTATGTTTATGGAAAGTTATGACCCAGAAAACAGCGCATTCGTCGTTTGTGCAGTGAGTGTTCAAGACTGTGGAAGATTCTGTGCGGCTTGGGGACGGACGTTCAAAGTGCATCCGAACAAATAGGAACATATCATCATTGTCTACGTCTACACGATTGAAACCGGTGCGATTCACGGTCGAAGTTGTTCAATAAGTTACTTGTTACTTCATCGACGGTGCGGCGCGCCGACTGCGCATGCGCGACGCACTTAAACGCGATTTCCACGCAATTCCAGCGCGCCCGCTGCCACTGGAATCGCTGTGTTGATGAAATCACTTCATGTTCGCGCCGCCGCTCGAGTGAGTTGGATGCGCCCGGGGATCCGATTACGTCGCCTTTACACGAACGCGCGCGCGTGCGATCGTACCGAGAGCAGTTAATTAACAAATTAAGTTGCGGGATCCGGTTTGTGCGCCGTCATTACGCACACTCACATACGCGGCGGCGTCCCAGCGGCGAGGAGTTTTCCGATCATGTGGTTCTTCGACCAAGCACCCAATCACTTTCCCAAAGGCTCGGGTAAATATGTGCGCCATCTCCGCCGGAATTGGATTAGATGCTTTCACTTCGTGCCGCAGTTGTTATTAGCCTTTTGCGCGAACCTTTTACCAAAGCGCTTCTTTTATTTTTGCAGGCAACTACGTTCCCGGGGTCGCGGATGTCATGCTCGACTATGAGCGCAGCGGAATATTCATGCGCTTCTATTACCCGAGTGACGGGAAAGTTCGCATCGAGGTAAATGAACAGTAATGAGCGAATAAGTTGTTGGCGAATGTTGACGACGTATTTTGTCCAATAGTCCGATCACACACATTGGCCGCCTGCGATGCCCGACTACGACTACATTGTCGGCCTCTCCAATGTTGCGATGATGCCGACGTTCCTGCTCAATTTGGCATGGCTGCGCTCAGGTGGATGTCCCTCTTTGCGCGTAATCGTACTCACTTACAGCGGCGACTGCTTGCAGGCAAAATTCGCATTCCGGCCGACTACGGTGCAAAGATCGTCGGCGAGGGCACGCTGAAAGTCATCGTTTTCTCGCACGGCTTGGGCGCGCTGCGCTCGTTTTACTCGTCGATCGCGGTCGAGCTGGCGTCGCACGGCTACCTGGTGGCCGTGATCGAGCACCGCGATGAGTCCGCCTGCCACACGCACTTCTACGACTCGCCGGAGGCGGCCGCCGCCAGGCGCAAGACGAGCATCGCCTTCCAGAAGGTGCCGCTCGGCAAGGGGCATCTGGACGCGCGCAAGGAGCAGGTGTTGTATCGCAAGAGCGAAATGCTCAAAGCCGTCGATTTCTTCGCCAAATTGCATGCCGGCACCGTTCCGCACAACGTCATGGACGATGTGGGCGCGCAACGCGGCGTCGGCGCGTTCTCGCTGGAAGACCTCGTCGGCCGCATCGACGTGAAGGGCATCACACTCGCGGGACACTCCTTCGGCGCCGCCACAGCCCTCCTAGCGCTCTCCGAACGACCCGAATTGAAGTAAGTCTCCCCACCCTCCCAAAATTCCACCCCGCAAAACTTTTTACGCAAATCCATATATCTCAGGTGTGGTGTCCTGCTCGACCCATGGATGTTCCCGATCAAAGGCATGCGATTAGATCGGAAAGTGGAGCAGCGCTTGCTTTTCATCAACACGGAAACGTTCCACATCGATTCGAACGTGCGCGCGATGAGCCAGTTCTGGCGTGAGAGTGATGCAACGCGAGAGATGTTCACTATCAGGTTTGTAACGCATTCGGCCGCACCCCCCGCGATCAACACTCACACTCACCCCATGGCCTTCAATGTTTTGCAGCAAATCGACGCACGAGAACCAAACGGATTCGGTGCTCATCGCCGGCTATTGGCTGAATTGGTTTATGAAGAAGATTGATCCGAAGCTTGCCCTGCGAATCAACAACAGCTTGATATTGAAACATTTAAATCTATTCGGCGGTGGCAGTGCGGATGCAACCACAGGCGCCAACAAGTTCCTAGAAGAGCACACGGAACACTATGTGAGCGGATTGACCTCGCCGTGGGCATGAATACGTTGAAATCGGAATTTGCCTTCTGACCTGTATATGTACACAACGAAACAAATACTTTGTGATGGGTTTTTTATATCTTTGTATCAAGACTTTTTTGTTATTATAGCATACTTATTTTCTGCATAATGTGTTATTCACTATTACGTGTTGTCCCAACCGTGAATACCTTGGGTAATTAATTATTTTGCATAATTAGCCCGAAAGTGAGGTACAACTCATCAATAAACAGTGCAATAATTTTCATATTCATATAAACTAGTGACGCAAAACATCTAAAACGAGCTATGAGCTCACATAAATCTTTCTGGGCCCATAAAGTCTTCAGTATAAAGATTATTTTATTATAAAATTAGTTTCATCATGTAAAAGCTTATAAAATACTATTAATAATGTACTCCCTAAGCGACTAGAAAACATTAATCGAAATTCTTTGTTAACAATGTACATTACACGACCGTTATATGGTGATTTGAAACAGTTAATTAATGCAGAGGTAGATCGTCTATAAAATTCACTATAAATTATGTACACAATTAAAACTACATTTGTAGATAAGGTAGTTGAGTCAGTCTTGATTTCGTATTGCCTGCTGCGGGGCCAAAATGTAGGAAGACAGTTGCGACAGTGAGTTAAATGATGTCTTTGCGCCGCCACCATGGTATGCCCTGTTGGTCGGCGGTGGCGGCCGCGTTCGGCTGCGGTGGCGGGTGCATGTCGTAGGCGCGCTGCACCTGTAATACCGGTCCCGAACCGCTGGGCATCTGCAAAAGGGTGACGGGTACACCGCGCTGCGCGCCCGCACCGCCGCCGCTCTCGGCCGCGATGCTCACCTGCGGCCGTGGCGCGTCGCGACCGCAGGACAGCATGTCCATGGGTATGTGCGCACGCGGCTTACCGCCACCCCCGCGCGGTATGCGTCGCTTCAGCCGTGCGCTCTTCCGGGCGTTGCACTGAATGCGCAAGAGGAGCGCACAGACCAACGACAGCATCGCGCCGATATACAGCAACACCTGCAGGTTGCGCGCCGCCGACTTGCGCAGGACCCAACCGGCGATTGCCAGCGACACGCCGATGAGTATGCCCATGGTGAAGGCCACCTGCAGAAAGTAGTAGCAGACGTTCTCCAGCGTTTGGCACTTGCCGCCGCAGCCGTGCACGATGTCCGTGGTGGGTTCATCCGTGGATCTCGTCGAAATGCGGGAGAAAGCGCGACCGTGGGCACGCCGTGCGAAACTACCGGTTGCAGTCAGCCCACCAGCGCCCAGGGAAGTTGTCATCTGCTGTGGATCTGGCACCGTTCTGTGAAAGACACATTAAATCAGACGTTTCCAAATTGCCTACACCTCCAAATAGTTACCTCTCAGGTAGTCGGTCAATTTCGCTGGGATACACTCGCGCTCGACCATCGACAATCGAAGGCTGCCGCGCCAAGGCACCACGCTCGGAGAAGTGCCTACTCTGCCTTCGGTTGGCATCGTCGTATTCGTAATATGGTATCATCACCACCGAATCGGACTCGTCCGAATAGCTGAACTCGGTGCGCGAGTCCTTGAACTTATTCGGACTCGTCTGGTAGCCATGATCGTCCTGGTCGTAGTAGTCGTAGTAGTTGTGCTCCGTGAAGGCTTCGTCGGTGAAGCACTCGTCGTGCTCCAGGGGACAGGGATTGCCGCGTATTGAGCCGGTGCATTTCAGGTGATAGTTGGTGTCGGCACGCGGTGAAGACGGCCGCATCTGCGGCGGCACATTCTTAAAACTGTGCGTAAGCGGCAGGGTACTACCGCCTTGATACTGATGCTCGGACGTGGAGGGCACGCTGGTGCGCTGATGTGGTCGAGACATCATCACAGTCGGACGCTGAAACAATGAGGCGGGCGGTTAGCTTCCCAGATCTGCGATTACCACCGTGTCATTAAGGCGCACATAATAGGTTGTTATGGTACCATGTCATCATGTAGTTGCAATTAAAAGTCCGTAAAAGCGGCGCATTCGCATGATGGCGTTTTTGTGATCGTAAACGCGAGTCGCGATGATTATGACGATGAGTAGGCGGCCGAAAGGCACCATCTTCGCTCATGCTGGGGCACACGTTGGAGAAGCGAGGCGTCGAATAGAGAGTGGTACCGGACGCGGGCAGCGACCCGAGCGAAACGTGCGCCGCTGGATGGTACCCGCGATGAAGACTGCCCGAAGAACTGCGCGCAACCGTCTCGGGAGGACGGCATATACGAATGGTACCGTTCGCCGTGCGCACCGCGCCTCCCCCACCCCGACTGCCCCCGAGATGTTTTTGTTATCGGACTCAAGGTACCGGCGTACCAGGAATTTCTCGCGGTACACAAGCGCGCGATACAACCGCAAGACTACTTTCGGCGGCACTTTTGCGCACGAGTGTGCGCGCACCCGCTGGCCGTTAAGGACAATGCAGAAATAAAAAAAACTCGCCGCACAACAATGCTCACCACGAACGATGCGCGATGCAATTGTGGTCACTTTGCATGCGGTGCGTTTGGAAGAGAAGAGCGCGCGAGCGCGTCTCTCTCGCGGATGCTGCACGAGTCCGACGCGATCGTAAGTCGTGCTGCTAACGAGCCTCCGACTACCAGAGTGTGCGGGCCCGGCCCACCTCCTCCCGCAAGCCCGTTTCTCGTTTCGGTCACTCGACCAAACCGAACCGGGTACGTACCCATCCGCGCGGCTCGTTCGCGTCTTGTTAGCGGCGATGGGCAGGCGGTGGTCGAAGACAGGCTGGGCGCCATCGAGGATGGAGGCAATATAACAACAACGCCAGCAGTATCGATACCTGCATATTTTAAACGCGGTCCAACGATGGGTTAAGTGGGTTACGGATTCCGATGCTTTGCCACGCGGAGCAAGTTACCTCCAAATTAATTCCAACGGCGGCGAAAACGAGCGCAAAAAACTTTTATGTGCATACTGCGGCGATTAAATTATGTCATCGCAAATTACCAGCACACACGTAGAAAGAAAAGAATCTTGTTTAACGTGTCAATAATGTGTTGACTTTCGTTGTCTTTTTGATTACACATTACAAGCAAAATATATTTTTTCTACGACAACATCGAAAAATGTTCATATCAAGAGTGTAAATTGAATCAGAAGAAAATGTAGCTACATTTTGTACTGAATATCATTCCGCACCGGTTGCTAGGCAAGTTGCTAGGCAACGAGTACGATATGAATATTTCGTGTTCGATCTGCTGTTTTTGATAACAAAAACTAAGGTGGCTTA
>JAODGA020051122.1:0-11954 GCA_027574885.2 Drusilla canaliculata
AGGTGTTTTGCTTTATATATACCTTGGGGGCTTTCAGTCGAAAAAAGTTTGCAGAGCGCTGGTATATAGGGTAAAAAGTAACGCGTCAAATCAGCAGACGTAAACAAACATGGCGTATATTAGAGTAGGCAAGTGGTGATGATTTATTTGTGCTTACGGCTAACAGTTGCGACAGGCTTTCATGATGTCTTTGATTAATTTATCTAGTTCAGCGCTACCTAGCTTTAGATTTGGAACGTTGTCATAGTCTGTTATCGACACTTATGTTATATAAGATTGTTGGGTGTAATTAGGCTGAGCTGAACGAGCTTTTCTATGCGATGGTATGTGTTTCGAGTGCGGTTGTCGGAAGTTGATAGGTATCTATTGCAATTACGGAAAGTTTGGATGGTACTTTAGCTTTGAGTTTTTTGAGTTGTACTAAGTGTTAGAGTTTTAAATAGGTAATATGACTAAAAACTGTATTACGACTCCATGTAAAATTTTCGAATTTGCGGTAAAAGTTTTATGCAAATTCTTTTTAAAAAAGATAACAATAGCTTGGTATTTGTAGAAATTATGTTTACAACGTTCCGAAATCGGTTTCATTATGAATCTTAAAAAAAAAACATGTTTCATTAATATATTACAATATAGATTACAGTAAAATAAAAATCACATAAAAATTAAAAGCGTATCATAAATTAAATAATCTAATAATGAAACATAAAAATGTCGTTATCGTAAATTACGCAATCATCATAATCATACCTGAAAATATGATTTACAACTTTCACAACTTGATTCATGTAATTAATATGCGGTTTTGCATTGTTATTGCTTGTTTTATTACCGTCTATACTTACTTACAACAATTACGAATCAATTTTTACTTTGACATTACTTTTGAGAATAAAACTTTTATAAGCTAAATGAAAAAGTCAATTCTTTTTTATAAAGTATGTCTTATAATGTGCTAAGTATTTGTCGATTATGTAAACTGAACGATGTTTACATGTTTAGTAATGTTTAATTATAATTACAAAATTAATTTGTTTCTTATTGACTATAGAACTGCATAACAATAAAACAAAATCTAACCTGGAATAAACACAACTTAAAATAACATTTTGTTATTTGATTGATTGTAACTTTAAATTATTGGTATCTAATTAAGTTATTTTCCAATTATCCTGTTTTAAGAACAACTGTTTTTGTACGGTAGTTTTTTACCGTTGCATTTCTTTAATAATGACTCCATTTTTAAGGAGCTGCTGTTAGCTAAGAAAACTTGGAAACGCCCAGCGCAACAACGACCGAACGAGTGCGAAATTGAAGTTCAACTGCTTGTGCCTCATTGCACGCAATACAGGTTCAACAACATTATAAATCAAAATCGCGTAAAATGAAGCAAATCTATGGCATGGATAGATGTTTCGGAGCGATGGAGTGGTCTATGCAACTCTGACATGCAACAGCGGTAACTTTTGATTAGTATTGCTTTGAAGCGGGCTGAACTCAGAACACGCTTCGTGGCATAGACTGTTGAATTTAGAATGTGTGGTGGCGAGAGCCTCTTTGTGCTATGCGGAGTTACCGCCGTTGGAGCAGTTGGATCTAGTTATGATATTAGGGTTTTGCGGCCTGTTTTCGACTGGTTAATATTTCTGTAGGTTATGTTAAGTTAGGTTAGGTAGATTTAGGTTAGCTTTAGTTTTTTTTAAGATAACGAGGGTTAAGTTAGGTAAGGATAAGTTAGGTAAGGTAGACTTACGTTAGGTTTATTGTTTGTTAACTTTGTGAGGGTTAGGTTAGGGCAAGTTGACTTCGGTTAGGTTTATTTTTTGTTGATTTAGTGAGGGTTAGGTAAGATAAGGTTAGGCAAGGTAGACTTAGGTTAGGTTTATTTTTTTGTTAAGATATATAAATTTAGGCTAAGCATTGACCGCACCCCCAATTTTGAGTGGCGACAAATTCGTTTACGACTTTTTTCGTTTCAGGTAAAATTTGCTTTTTTGCGACGAATTGCATCGTACTCATGCTATGTGTAGAAATCGGCGCGAATTGGGTTAGGCTACGAAATACTGCAAACAATTTTTACCGACATTGCAACAAATGACATACGTACATGATTTACATGAATATTTGTATTCCTAATTAATTTTAGTCATTTTCGGATTGGAATAGAATTGAATAGAATTAGTATGGTGGAAAAAAATGTTGCCATCGGTGGACACATCTACACACAGCAAATATATAACAAAAACAGAAATGTTCATAGCGGCCGCTCACCATATTTGCGAATGTTATATAATTCAATAAAATTGACATTTCATCAAACATTACGCTTTTAATAAAAATGATCCCCATGTCTAATCAGCTATAATCGCACGTGTGTGAACCTAAAGGATCCGAGTTGAAGAGGCTTAACTATATTGTAAAGCTACCTATTTCATAAATCTCAAAAACAGGTCGTGCGATATTAGATAATTTAAGGATCACTCTTTTATACAGTAAGGTTAATTTTTCCGTAAGCACCTGTTCAAATATTTCTGGTTGAAAAACTTATTTAATTCTCCAGGAAGGTATTTACGTCTGTCATAAGATAGTTGTTCATTTACCACGGCCATACACTGTCGATAACTAGTTTTAGAAAGGTTTTTGGGGATCTACGACGCCGAAATATGACAAGCAGTACGCGCGTCACTTAAAAATAGCCTCAAGACTGTTTTCTTTGAAAATACATTTGAACTGAATGTTTGCCACCTATTACACCTCAGTGTACATAGGCAATTAGGCCAGACGATTATATCCACCAACACCGCTGTGTTAAAGCGCCCTAGTATTTTTAATCTTGTTACTTGATTAACCACTTAAATTCTGTTTTTTTTTTAATTATGACAAAGTCTATATAGGTGTGTAAAAGAATGTTGGGGGTGTTTGTTTCTTATTTTTTCATGTTTTTGTTGGATTTGTATTTATTCATGGTCAGTTAAGGTTTGCAGGTATTAAAACATTTAAAAATGTTAGAAAATATTAGTTGTGGCTGTAAGTCCTATCAGAACTCAATAGCGGGTAGGCCGATTTTTGTGATTCTTTTGTTGTTGGATTAAAGCAAAAATATGTTAAGAATTATTATAAAAAACATATATTTAAAGTTGAATTTCTATGATATAATACTATTATCTTATTTGGTTTGAAAACAAATCAAACAAAATAAAAATCGATTCAAACGTTCTTGAGTTATAAACGGTATAACAAACAAGACGATTTTATGCACCAAAACTCAGCGGTGTTAGTACGCCCTAGTTTTCGAGGCGTGTAAGCGCAATAATAATCGCACTCTGGTGTATTACATACAATGTTGCGGTGTTGATTTAGATATTACCTGAATAGCGTAGATTTTCAATGACGACTCACTTGTTTACTACATTCAATGTTTTTCAATGTAGAATTTTTCGTAGAATGTGTAATCAGAACAAAAGCGTATTATTTCGCATAATGCGATGTTAATTAACCTGTTTGGTTTGTATATCCTTTGTTTATTCGTGTGTTGATTATGTATGCACTTTAATGATGCATTAATTTCTTCATTATCATTATATTTGTGGCATTATCACACGCATCTGGTCCGGTTAATTAGCGCTAATGTGATTTGTGCATTAGTGAGTGCAACTTTGTGCGGTACTTATACGCTTGCTTAGCACGTTTCAAAATTGGAATCATTAGTGGCGATATTAACTCATAAATTAGACTATTATCGTTATCGGTGCTTAAGCATTGTTGATTAATTATGTTTTTATTGCTAAATGTAGATAATTTCGGTCGACGTTTGCTGTCGTCAGTGCTAAAATCACTGCCTTGGTGACTATTCTCACTATTCGGGTATGACCCGAATTATTCTGATTATTCTGTTGGGAGCGCTTTCACGCGGGATTTTCGAACGTTTGTTCGCGGTTAGTACGTTTAGGTTTGGTTTGAGTATCGATAAGAGCAAATAAAACGTGGGTATGTAACCGTTGGGTAAATATGCACAGAGTAGGTACACAGCAACTCATTGAGAGTAGATTTGCAATAACGTTTAGAAACTTCTAGTGTTTTATTCTATGTGTAATATAATGAAAGTTTATTAGTTTTCTCTTATTGTTATGTTTATTTTATTGAAATTACGACAATAAAACTTTTTTCAAATCATAGCTTACTGTAAACATTTTTTGGAAAGGTTTTTAGGAATGGGAAGAGAAACCGCGGCAAATATATAGTCATCGCTCTTATACTTATGATAATAGTGAATGACAATCAAATCAGTCTCAGCCTGTAAACATTTGTGCATCGCTCTGTTTTATTAAGATACTCTTTACGTAAAGTTGTAAAGTGAAACACATTGTTTTGCGCAATAAAATTCTATTTAATAATATTTAGTAGAGTAAATGAAAACTTCAGACGTAATTTTAGGAAACTATTTTTTCTGTAAGGGAATATTTCTTGGAAGTCATTCATTGGTTTGATTTGAAATTACTGTACGTACCTAAAAAGAAACAGATATCGAATTTATATTTAGAACACAGGGTTTTTTGTGACTGCTAACAGTTCATTCGTATGATCGGAAAGATATGTTCTTCTATGTCTATTAAATAATTTTTTCAAAAGAAATTCTTCTTTTTTTGTCATGTACCTCAACCAGATTTAAAGAATCCAAACTCTTAGGTTGACAGCGCTGCACTAACCTATGACACATTACAATCAACTGAGACGACGTCACAAAATATTTTTGATTTGTAAATTGTAAATTACGGATAAAGGAAAGCAGATGCATATATGCCGTCGGGGACTTAATGGTGTAGAATTCGATCCTCTACAAATTAGTTCCTATGGCATTTTCATGAAATCTGCTTAGTTTGGTCAGAATTTGATAGAATAGCCCGAAATGCAACAAATTCAAATCTTAATTACTCTTTCTTTCATAGACGCCGGGTCGATGGAAACTGTAACTTTGGATTTTTAAGTTCAGGATAGTTCAATGCACCTAATAACAAAATTTCAGCCCACTACTAATTTGTGGAAGGTCAAACCTTTCCTTGCCTGGACTAGTGGGTATATTTGCCGGATTCGATTGTGTATCGAGGTTAGGTAAATTCGTCATTAAGAAGAGTTTAAAAGGAAAATTACCGGAAATATAGGAACGAGAAGATTAACATCTTAATAAAATGGCTGTTTCGAGTTTTTGATTTTGAATATTCTATAATAGCTATTAGACAGTGAGAAATTTTAAAGATTTTTTAAATATATTAATTTTCTAACTTTAGCTCGGAAACAATTTGCACTAGCGATATGTGTGTGGAGTACGAGCGAAGCAAGTACTATAACTCACGAAGCGAAGTGCAAATGTTTACTGGCAGAGTTGTGTGCAACGTTTCTTTGTTTAACTTGTCCAAAAGATCACTTTGCACAAGCTAGAGTATGTAGATTACACAAAGTACGGACTGCGCACAGAATATGAACAAAAAGATACAACTTTTATAAATGTTAGCCGGCTTTTGAGTTAATATGGAAAGAGATGCATGTCCGGCAATGTTTTTTTTAATAATGCATCGTTCAAACCGAACTTGCGTTGAATGTAGCGTGTTGTTTCTTTGTATTTGAATGAGAGCGCCAAAGCGCCTACTTGCAACTTATGTACGCAATGCAAATTTGTTGTGAACGCACGCATTCCATTTTGATAAAAATCAATACCAATCATCGAGAATTGTGGAAATTTCAACGAACCACAACGCAGCCATTATTATCCTCACTAGCTTTGAAACAACTTTTATTCTGCTTTGTTTTATATGTTTATCGCCACTTGTAAACATAAATGAGTTATACCTCACTTTCGGGAGAGGTATGCAAAAAATATTTGAAAGTAATGTATTTAAAATTAGAATTATCCTTGCTTGGAGTAGGATAATTTGTATTTAAATATTTATATCTATAGGGAGTACGAAGTTTGCGGGGTCGGTTAGCAACCAGTAATAACAATATTCATAATTACTTTTAAACGCTTAGCTTCTAATAGTTAGCTTTACAGCAGCAATTTTCAATCTTACTACAACTAAGCATCGCGAAACTCTATTGTAAACGAAAACGCGTGATCAATATTTGCCCGGCAAATATTCACATAACTATATAAAGTAGGCGTCGCTCGAATTTGACGTGGAATTCGTGGAAAGGACAGAACTTTGTTTGGCCGCGGCCTGCGCACGGCGCGGCGTACGGTTTTCTACAGACCTGCATGTCAATAAGGTCGCGCAGGAAGCGGTTTTCCGCGCTCGCAATTAAACAATTGCAATACATATTTATGGCCGGTGCACGTTCGCCATCGCAATGAACTGCGATGACATTGCGTATGTTTGGCGCATTCTGAAATCGCCGCCGACATGGATATAAACGTTGTTTTAAATGCAATATCGTACGATTACGTACGAGGTACGTACGCGCATCTCATGCAAGTGGCGTGTGGCATTGCGCAACAACGCGAAATGCATAATTGATCAATTTTTATTTCTATACAGTGGTCTTAAACTGTGTTAGTTTATCCATACTCTGTATTGGTTAGCATGATGGCAATCAATTATTGCACCGCAACAAAGTTGTCTGTGTTTTTAATTCAGCTGAATTAATTTAGATTACTAAGTATTGATGACGTTTGTCTGATTAAATCCAATGGAAATTTGCTCGGTCATGGAGTATGGGAAATTTGCATTGTCTATTGGATTGTTAATAACTATATTCAATAAAATGCGGTGGGAACATCTACCGGAGCTTAATTAACAATTGCTTGTTAAGTATCAATTTGATTTTAATGCTTCGTTACAGCTTTGTTCATTTAATTTCGATTTGTTAAGGTTATTGTAGGCAACTATAATTGCACAGATTACCGATTGAATTTGGGAAATGGCGTTTCTGCGATTAGATACGATGTAATCTTATCAATTTATATATTTTTAAGTTGTTATTTAAGGATGGATAAAATGGACTCAGATTATATCCAATTTGGTTTGAAAGTTGATTGGCGTTGATTATATATCTCTAGAATCTGAAAATATTGCGTTGTTACCTAAGTGTGGGTATCACATGTGGATTTTTTTAATTAAAAGATGACAATTTATATATGATTCATATATCCGTATTTGTTTTTATAACTTTCTTGAAAATTCTAAAATTTTAAGATTTTTTTTTGAAGTTTTTGTTTGATATTGAAGAATATTCTAAGAAGACCTATATGTATATAAACCGGATAATGTGGAATTTTTATTTTTATTGATAATGGTAATTTAAATGGGAAGTCAAGGCAACTGACACAACCTGAATAACAAACACTTCACTTTAACTGCGTAATAGTGATTAAAAAGCGGATCAAATCACAAATCTTTACTGGATTCTTTGTGTACAACGTTTTTTGTTTAACTATCTGAAACATTACTTTTTACAAGTCTTACGACTTTGATTGTTTTATTCAACTAGTTTTATTAAAAATAAAGACGGTCATTAGTGAATCCAAGTAGTAATCATTGCATTGCTTATTGATTGTCTTTTACTAAGTTTTTAGAGTTACACATCCAAATAGAATTATTGTGGAAGGAATAATAAAAAAAATTTAAAGTAACAAGCTTAATATACTTTTGATAGTTTTTTCATGTGCAACTGATTTTTAGTCAATTGGACAACATGAAAATTGCTTTAAACAATAGTATGTTCATTTTCTTGTCAATTGCAAATTAATTATGGAGACAAGCAGATTTTCCTATTAGGTATTCAATAATTATTTCAATAATTTTCTAAGTTTTTTACTTTTTAATATTCATAAATCTAACCTATTAACATTTCACAGCAGTCACGTAGTCACTTCGCAAAATTGCCATATCTCAATTCTCAGAATCAAATTTCGCGTTTCATTCTTCACGTAGCACGTCAATTATTAAAATAATCAAAAATAATAGTGATTTGATATTCACTTTTTTTACTGTTCATAAAATTAATAAAATAAATTACTAGCTGTACTTGCATAAACTAATAAAATAAATTACTATCTGTACTAAGATTCTAAACTAAGATTCTATCATTTTTGTATTGTCACGTGTTTGTTGTTAAAGAGACACGCTTTGGGCAACGTCTGTGTGTTAATAACCAACGATAACGAATCAAAACCATGTTAATTTAGATCATACCACAGCACACGGCGGCCACAACAAAGCGGAATTTTAATGACATCTGTTAATGCTTAATTATGACATTTTTGTGCATGGCTGATGCGCGAGTGTAATAAAATAAGTGCATATCTAACACCAACGTAGCACGACGAGTTTATTGAACTTTTGTTTAACGACGGCCAATGTCGTAAAACTAGCGCCAGCGAGACACGATGTGCAAGGAGGTGGAGCAATACATATGCTCCGTTTAAGTTAGGCACTATGATGAATAACATTATTACAAGCTTATCAAACGAGTTTGAAAAAGACGCCCATACACAGCTCAAATTTACCCAGATTCAAATAGCTGCGAGAAGAGATTCCAGTTTGCATTCGAATGCAATGCGGTTCTGATAATTGCATATGCAATAGATATGGCCATGTACAATTGACGTATATTGATTCTTTGCCTACGTCACGAACGGCTGAATAAACAATTATACAATGTGTGTACGGAGTTAGTGAGATACTGCTATAAATAGTTGAAATCGGAGCGACGGATAATGCCTACTGGTGGAGGTGATACTGTTGTTGAAATATTGTTTTGGAATTTTAAGATTGAGATGAAATATTGATCTTAGTGTGGAAATACTCTGTGCATACTGGTATATTTTAAAAATTAATTTTTATTTTATCTGGAGTTTTTTACTACTGAAAACTAAGATGTATTGAGTTTTTGTTTTGATTAAAGCCGAATTCATAGTTTATTTTATTGAGTCCTAGTTATAAGCACATTCAATCTTTAATATATTGTTTTTAGGAGAAATACTAATCAACACTGAAATGTATATTGTCTACATTATTCAAAATAAAATTTTTATATGTGGCAAAAAGTGCAGTTGTTAAAACATGAGTTGCTTTATTGTAAGAAAATAACGATTCAGAAAGATTGCTTAGATATTTATTTTTCGAAAAATTACAGTAAATTTATTGGACAATCATCTATGTCTTCTAGTAGAATGATGGTTTTCAAATCTCCTATAGATGTGCTAATTAATTTTTAAAGTTTTCACTATTTTGAAGAAATTGATATTTAATAACAGTACATCTATTAAAATAAGTTCTGCTATAACCAATTCGATTACTTATAATTTTGAGATATTTATTTCGATATGGAGTGAAATTTTATAAATAAAAGAAAATGGTGTATGTAATTACAGCTATAACTAAAAAACTCCTAGACCAATTTTTATCATTTTTTTGCTGCTTATTTATTAATAAAAGGAAGGATATTGTTTATTTAAATAAGAAAAACGCTTGGACCTATTTCCATAGTTCTTTCCTTGTTTGATTTGTATTTGCTAAGAGCAGGATTTTAGTCGTGTCTATAACATCTATCATAACTCAAGGACAGATTGACCGATTTCAATTTTTTAAATTTTTATCAATCAGATTAAGATATTGGTGTTAAAATATATTCCGGCAGTACAATGTTTGCTGAGACCTATAGTGATATCGTAGTGATATATCATAGCAAATTTGGCTGATATTTAATTTTAACTTTATATTGTATATATATATATATAGATACTTAAATTTTGCATATTAATTGAGCAATAAATATGACAAGTACTAGTGTACGCTAATAGCTTGTTATGAAAGATTGTTCTGTGTCAGTTAATGGATGAGTGCTTTACGAATTAGTTCTGTTCCTATTTCACAGCAATTTTGCGTATGAACTGCGCGCAATATTTTGTCTAATGCGCTTGTGCGATTCGTCGGCGTTACTGTACGCCCGGTATAATATGAAATGGTTGTTGCAGTCTCTTTAATGGTCGGATAGTTCAGCTTAATGTTGTTGTTTGGTGTCAAGGATATTTTATTTATTCGTTTCGCGCATAGCATGCGGGACGCGATTGCTTACTGGCACTTCATGGGCTGACACACAATCAGCATTATCAGGTCTTTTTATTTGTTTTGACGTTTGACGTGTGTGTTGCGTGAAGAACAACACGCGAGGTTTAATTAATTCGCAGAATTGGGAGAAAAAAAATTTCGCGGTTGACATACGTGACTGTTGTTTCTCTTAATTTACAATCAATGAAATGTTTGATTTTACAAAGTAAACTGATTTTTTTTGGGATAAGTGAAATGTTTTTTGGGAGTAACACATTCTTTAAATGTATTTATTTTCTTAGAAGTGGATTGAATTATGTTGGTATTAAGAATACTTTTACCAAGAAACTGTAAAATTGAAAGTGGTTTGTTTTAAATGCTATATGTTTATGGAAAGTACTGTTTTTAACAGTTTTACTTACAGAAAATACCATAATATCCGAGTATTGTATCTCATTGTGGTTGCATAATTTAAAATATCAATTAAGTTTAAATGTATATAAAGTTGCCTATCTTAAATCAACGTATTCTTCAATTATCTAATCTTACAATCAGAACAACCTGTACTTTTGTACTTGAAGTATAACATGTTACATATCCTATTATGACAAATCATACGAGGAAGTATTTTCATGACATAAAAATTAAACAAGGAATGAAAATAATATCTTATATAGATAACTTTTTTTTGAATATGTTACTTTTTGTATGACGCGAATAACTTGCAGAATCCGTCCTCAATTCGAGGAACACAGATAATGTATTCATATTTTTGGCGAATTTGAAGCAGTGGCGTGTGGTCTGCATCACGTACAAGGTCTAAAGAAACTTGTTTCGAGATATTGGCGCCAAAAAATCCAAACCACAGGTTACCCCAAAAATGAGAGTGGAAAGTTTAACTGTAAATTACCAACGCACTAAAATTTCCCTCTCGAGGGTCTTTTGTCTACCCTTAAACCTTAGTGATTGATGAGCCAATAATCTGAAATTATGAAAATTGATGTCTTATTAATCTGTAAACTTGAGCATTTCGATAAGTGCGTCTGTTTCTTTAGTTTGAGACTGTCTGTGCACGACTGCGTCGAATGGAAACGCACCTAAATTGTGTGAGTACATGTGCGTGCGCCAGTTATCACAGCCGAATAATATGAGGATATAAGCTGGATAGTTCTGATTCGACGAGTTTAAATTCGACGCTAATCTTAAGTACTTGAAAGATTCAATTCTGATTGGGCCTAGCTAGGCTTGGTATTATATTTGTCAATAGGTAACTGTATTTTTCAAATATATTTATGGTTTGTATTTATATCTTGATGGTAAAGGTGCATAGTTTAATGATTTCTTTTCAGTAATTTATTGCTGCAATTAATTGAGATCAAAGTATTTAAATACATATCTACTAGGAAGGAATCAATATAAATGGACTTTTTCCGATCTAATCCGATATAATGCAATTTTGTATATAAATTATTTAAGTTTTAATTGTTTTAAAAAATCTGATTGAACAATTGGTATTAACTTAGTTAGGTTATGTTGGAATTGCGTTAAGTTGAGTTAGGTTGGGATTATATTGGGATGATTTTAAATGGCTATTCCTTGACTGACTGACCATACATGACCTGACCTGACTTTATATAATACTAGCTGAAAAACCCGGTTTCACCCGGGATTTATTTTATTTTGAAATTTCAAAGTGACCTGACCTCTTACCTTTAAGGTCACCGTGAGATTATCAAAAACATCAAGCCTAAATATAACTCTACATTTGCTTTCTAATTACACCATACCTCATATAATTTATCATTTTTAATTTTAAAATTACCCTATTTTTGACCTTGAAGGTCACTGTGGTGTCATCGAAAATTTCATTACTGATCATAACTTTGCAATGGCTTTTGAATGACACCATAC
>JAODGA020051147.1:0-10990 GCA_027574885.2 Drusilla canaliculata
AAACAAGCAAAAACGTAAAAGATTTATTAAAACAGCCGCTGCTGCGTGACTAACTGGTCTCAACCACTTCGGACACCCACAATGACGCTTATTTAAAGCTTTTGCTTTCCGCAATTATATCAATTATCACTAAATAATTGAACATTTAAAGAAATAACCACAATTAGCAAAGTAACATAGGATTAACGTATGCGAAAAATTGAAATAAATCAAATCAGGCATTAAACGAGAATCATATGGTCGCTCTAAGCGACTATAGGCAACCAGAATGTTTAAAATATTTGTATAAGAAGTTTAAGGCATTCAAATGGTTAGCTGATTTATATTACATGTTTGAGTAAAGTTCTAACTATTATTGAAATATTTTCAAAACAGCAGGAATATATATAAATTGAACAATTGCATGACAATTTCTATTTAATGTTATAAGACAATGTTTTCCACATAGCTATTGCATGTTATGATTTTATTAATTAATTGTATATCTGAATAAAAAGTTTCAAAAAAGTTGTTTGTCAACACCTTCTAAATACAATTTAATATAATTTGCTATATGTTTAAAATAATAAATTAACCAAATTATAAATATTCAATGTTTTTGGTCCAATTGTAGTGATGTTATCTATATCTACTGCTTTCATTCTACTTAACCGATTGCTACTGATTTTGTCAATTACTTAAAATAATATTACATAGAGTCTTAAAAGGCAATATTAAATATAACGAATACTAGAAATAATATTGTATAGTTGGTTGTCTACAAACAAGTTAATTAAACACGCTTGTTAAAAACCCAACAAGACACCGCCCATATTCAGCTATTCGAAATAGCTAACTGTAAATAATTGCAAATAAAGTTATTCACACCTTATAGCGCTATGCGCAACTGAATAAAAAGCCGCTGATTAAAGCAATCAATCACGGCAATCTTGCGCCTTGCATCTGAGCTGGAATTAAATTAATAACCAGCGCGTTCGGCCTGCCGCGTAATGTAATTTTATCCTCCCGCTGAATATTTCTATTCAATTGACTCGACTTGACTTTACTTCAGCTCGTCGCTACCCACTTTAAATCAATTCCAATTGATTCAATCCTTTCCTCAATCACCCAGTGCGTTAATTTATCGAAGCTTGTTAGCGCAACTTATGCACTTGTCCAGATATCACAACAGTGTTTAATCAGGCTGGTTAATTATTGCGTTTACCATAATTTGTTTACACAGCTAACTGCGTTACTTCTAAGGTGCTAAGGTGCTAAATAAATTTTACAGTCTAATGTTTGCTTTTGAAATACAATGTTTTTCAATGAGGTGTTTATACGATGATTATTTTTTTGGTTGCGCATTTAAATTGTTTGTTTATTCAAATTAACTAATTTTATGTTCCTTGACGTTGGTATTCCATGAAAAAAGTTGTGTAGAATTTGTTTTAATTATGTTATAGTTCTTAAGAAGCCTAAATTAGTTTAAAATATGCCGGAAATGATGCATCTAGATATAGTAAACGTGTAAATTGAATTAAAAAAACAAAATTGATAAATTTAAAATACAGTTGGTAGAAATCGTCACGCGGTGTCTGCACTGCGTGTCGATTGGTGCAAAATGTACGTTTATGGTAGCCAGAACGAATCTACGATGGCGAATTTAGCCCGAAAACACTTTGCCACCTTGTCGGCCAATTGCGTTATGATAATAAATATGTAAATATATGCGCAATTTTACGGAATCAAGCGACGCTTTTAATTGGCTTCGATTCGTGCGGTGCGAATTAAAAACAGCGGCATATGTTTGACACCCATTTGAGCAGCTGGTAAATAACCGTCGATGTAATTATTGTTATTTTGTTCTATTCACAGCACTTGTAAAATAATTGTTTCAAGACAAACTCCATAAGCTTATCCCATAGAGTTTCTAACTTAGTATATGCAACCAGTATAACACAATCTGCTTTAATTTAGTTTTAAAACTGTTTAATTGCCACTTGGATCAACTGATACAATATATCTAAGATAGATAAAACAGGTCGCAGTTCAACATTGCCCATGTACCCTACCCCTGGATCAACAGATTAGGTTTAATTTAAATGAACTTTACAGATTTAGTAGTTCTACACCTGCATAAAATGAATAATTGTAATCTTTTGCAATGACACTCGAGTAAATAGCAATTCATTTGTTCATTGCAATCATCAGACTCTCAATGCACACTGACTCCAGTTAGCAGCGCCACTCGCTGCGGAAGAAAGCTCCATGCGCAGCCGCAAACGATGATTAACCGTCACGACGGACAATCATGATAAACACAGGCTTTTGCAATTGTTAAAACACTGTAATCTCTGCGCGCGCTGGATGCAGATGAGTGCCATTGAGCACATCCAAACACCTCATACTTAGACAAAATCACACCATTCACAACTCTAACTCATAATATTACCTAGTTGACATTTGACGTTTGTGCGGTGTTGCCACAGCTATAAAAATATGGAGAAAATGCAACGCTGCTTTGTGCGAAGGAAGTTTGCGACCTATTCGAGCAAATCGATTGCAAAATGTCAGCGCATAATTCTCAATTATTCAATTAGCTGAAATTGAGTCAATAAATTGTAAATAATTAACTGACATGCCAGGGAGCAGTCAGTAATTATTTATCGGCGATAGAAGAAAAACACATTGACATAAGATTGTAAATATCGACGACATTTAATGAACTGCAAAAAAATTAATAATTTATTTACAATATCAGGGCGTGTGTACATTAGAGACAATTAAAAATAACTCTAGTGAATTCCGCGCTTGTTTTTACTGCGGAATGTGCTGATCGGGCTGCAGTTGTGTCCATTCAATGCCGTGCGGTAATGGGAGACATTCGGTTTTAATTTAATTAATTGACAAATAAATGAAATTACGACGCAACTCTAATTTGACTAAGTACCCCCACGAATGGCCATAAAGCTGCGCGAGCGAACGGGGCGTGCGCAATGCAGCGCGCAACATTTTCAGAGAGATTTATGCCCCTCTATTGCCACCCTAAAACATCCTTAATTGGACTACGACAACGCAAAGCGGATGGAATTTCAGGTTAATTAGTTGACGCGCTTACTTCCTACACTTTAAGTATTTTCAATTAACGTTTGCTTTAGTTGTAAATATTGTACAAAAAATCACTTTCTATGTGCAATTAATTGGTTTGTATGGTTGCGTTGGGAATTGGGGATGGTTAAAGATTGGTATCTTTTGTTCACGCAGTTTTTAGCAGCTCTGGGAGTTGTTCGTTATTTATGCATGCGTTTATGAATGAAGAACGATGCACACACACGGCACAATATGCGATTGGTTACGACATCTATAATGGCTTTCCTTTCGTCCACATATGCCGCGCAGCGTGTTCACAAGGCTAAAATATTTACTATGCCCCCTTCGTTGGGTAGATTTGTTGCGTAACAATGAATCAAAGGCTCTTTTGTCCTTTATTTATTCACGTCAACAGTGACTATTGCACAGACAACATAGTCTGGAAAGTCATTTGCAGATGTGTTTTTGTTTGGTGTTTGTTTATAAAATACTCTGTTTTTCTCTAAAATATTATTTCAATTTTTACTTAAACTCTACGAATTTTCATGCTTAAATCATCAAACAACGGTTCATGTATTTTTAACTATACTGTCCTTTTAGAACAATTCGTTACGCGTGGAGATATAAATACAAACTGCCTATTATCTCAAAATTTTCAGGGTCATAAAGTTAAAGCATAGTTGGAATATCTTAAGTCCTCCATGGTTGTTTTAATGTTTTTAATGCGCGTTTCGGTCGTAAATTAGAAGCAATTGTTACCTGAACTGGGTCGATCTGAGTATCGTGTGCAGTAAACCCACGCTGGCCAGAGTATCGGTGCGTCCTTGCCGTTGTTTCCGCTTCCGGCGCCTTGTTGCTGCTGCGGCGGAGATTGCGGTGTACTTGCAGGTTTATCCGAGGAGTCGCTTTTGCTGAGATCAACGGGCGCCGATACCGACGGCGGCGGCGGTTGCACCTCCCGCTCGGGAACTACCTTCTTCGGCTTTGACTTGCGAATGTTTATGGGATCCGTAATCCTTCGGCCAAAGTCCGCCTTCAGGATATTATCAATCGAAAACTTTAGACACCCGTTTGTAGGTTCACCTTGATCAATTTTAAGCCGTTCCAGGTTGGGTCGGAAATAAAAATGTTTGGTTTCGCTCTTGGGACTTGGTGGCGACTCAGGTCCCGAAAAGGTTTTGTGACTCGCTGGGCTGACTGGCGAGTGCATTGGGGACTTATCGCTGCGGGAATCACCTCGATTGTTGTTCAAACCAAGGTGGAACGGCGTCGGAGAGTCATTGAAGGATTTACTGCTTGCGGGACTCAGCCGCTGGCTGTTGGGACTAGATGGATCTGACTTGATCGACGACGACGAGTGATGGAGATGATGGCCCATTGGGTCAAGGGTGCTGTTTGTTATCTTTGAGATGGCATTTAGGTGGCTTTCGATGTTTTTGAAGGAGAGATTTTGGTGGTGCACCTCTGGAGCACGAGTGGGTGGCGATTCCGGTGGTATCTGCGTCTCCTGCTCATTGCCGACGGAGAGGACCGTATCATCACTGCAGCAGCTTTGGTTGTCGGCGTCGATGAGCATCTGGGGCGAGTCGCGCCCGGCAAAGTCGTTGGAGTCCATCGAGACGGAACCGTCGGTGCTCTCCAGGGCAGAAGCGGCCGACGCGCGAATGAACGAGAGCGACGACAGCGGATTTCTAGTCAGCGTTGCCATCGTCAAGCGGTGTCACATACTCGCGCACACACGCCACACTAAACACAATCATTAGTGATTAGTGCATATTAATACCGAACCTAGCACTAGTTTAGCATGTCTCTTATAGAACTCGAAATGCCCGATTTATTGTCCACAATAAGCACTTAATTTGATTGGTTTACACAGCAATACCAATATTTCCTATTGGAAAATTGCTGCACACACACCGCTGGAGTACACCGTACACTTCGATCTAAACACGACGAGCTTCGAGTGGGTTCTGAAAGCGCCCAGATGGATTTGGGCGGAGCGCGAGGATGCGAAAGAGGCGGTGCCGCGCCGGGGACGCACACACCACTCCGATTGCGTACACCAATCCAGTACCTAACCTCCTGGGCAGGTTTATTAAGCTGATGTGTTGAAGAATGGGGGAACTCTAGTTGTTATTTTTTACCACGCACCGTGTAGCTGGAGCGGTGGGGCGAGATTTTGACAAGCATTGCGTTCACATTCCACACTGACACACACATACAAGAGAATGAAACACCGCGTAAGCGTAAATAACCCAAGTCGAACGAATTGGTTTCGTTTCGTGCGTCGATAATCTACTCAGCGTGCCCCTGAGTAACACCATATTGAATCACAGACACACTCATCATGTGTTCGCATGTATCTGATTGTTACGTTGAATTTGATTAACATCCCACTCAACCATTCAGCGTTTACGATGCACAGCTCCTGATGATGTCTTGTTTTATATTTCTATATTATTATCCACGTTGAGGTATCTTCTTGAAAGCAGTGCAATTAAATTTTATTCCATTGTGGATTTCGCAGCGTGTGTGCTGTACCGATTGTTTAACAGCCGAGTGTAAATCGTTTTCGACGAAGACATAAAGCGAGAATTCCTGAAATATTTCGATTTGCTATTTATACGAATGCTTCGCGCAGCGCGCAGTGCAACGAATGAAAAATCATTCGCAGAAGCGATTGGAAACGAGTCTTTCAACATTTTACAGTTCGAATGCGATGCAGCGCGATGCCGGCTGCAGCGCGTCGACGCCGAACAGCATTTAATTTGTCTTTGTTGAGCTTTCTGCGAGCAGCGCGCGGCGAATAACTTAAATACAACTTCATTCATCCGATAATCGAGCAATTTTGATCCCGCTTGCAGCCAGACAGTTGATTGTTCGACAAATATGGTTAAACATGCTACTTTTAACTTGAAATTTGCGCGTAGGCAAAACACGGCTATTGAATACCTCTCGCAGCGGTCCGCCCGCTTTTTATTTGTATCCATACAATGGTTTCGATAATAGCCGGATATCAATTTATTAGGCTATGATTAATAAATCAAAGTGGTTGCCAAATTGACACCCCGTGGTATAGGGCCAGGGGAGACGCCCAGCCGTCACTGTCCCCACTCTTGTCCTTACTGCCCTAAGCTACTGCAGTTGCCCCACTCTTTCTGCGCCGGCTGCAGAGCTTTCGACTGGGTGGGGACTGTCTCCGGGGAGCTTTTGCCGCGTGGGCGTGGCCGCTGCGCCAATCAGTGCGACGGCGTGCGGCGGCGACGTGTGTGGTCCCGCAGGTCTTCATTACAATCTCAGCGTACGCCAATTTAGCGGCGCGATGCGAAATACAAGCCGGCAAAACAACTGAGCGGCGCAGCGCAACGAAAGCAGCGCTGTGAGGTTAAATAAATGATTTCGCAAATGCGGGGCTCGTTTTGCGCGCGCACTCACACACACATACACATGCACAGCGCGCGCAAACGATGCGAAAGGCACGTCGCAGCATTACTGTCGTTAGAGAGCCTAGCCTGCACGCCGTCGCTTTGGCCATTTTTACACTCGGTCGTTATCGTCGTGCCAGATGAGCGTCGAGTATGCACAAAAATTCGCAATGTGCAGTCATTATCACTGTACAGGGTCTTACCGTTTCAATTTAAGCCTTTTGTCTTCATTCTTAGTGATTCATATGTTTTCATATTTTATATAAAAATTAACTGCTGATTAACTGGTAATAATTAGTTAATTCGACGTTGGTCTGACTATTAATTGCCAGTAACTAGTTTCTTCTAAAATTAAATTTAGATCCATATTATCCTGTATAGTTTCAGTTCGATTTGCTAAATTCATCATGCTTGTAGTATATACATGCGATGACGTACGCGTACGTGATTTCGCATCTCTTCTATTAATTATCCCTGCATCTTCTGCGCTTCGCACAAGAAATGGCAAGTACGTCTATGTCAGTACCTGGAAATGAGCTTTCCGTGTTTGCATACACGACCATTACCTGATTACCACTCGTGTAATTGCTAATAAATTAATAGCTCAATCAATCATGCAACATTCTGCAAAACGTTAACAAATTCTGCATTCAATTTCCTTGCCAACCCTGTATACGTTAAGTGTATCACTTTGTTACCGTTCCTTTTAAATTATTTCTTTGCATTGCGGCACCTATCACGTTCACCCTACTCAAAGAGATGCTGTACAAATGTAGCAAATAAAAGCTTTCATTCCACGTTCGTTGAGGGAGGAAAGTGCTGAACCGAATACAACAAATATTTATTACGCTGCTCGTTGCTCGTTGCTCGCCGGTGAGCTGGAAGAATTCTGATCGTAAAAAGAGGAGGGTGCAAAACTCTACAGGAAGCAATTCCACGATTACACGGCCCGCGAATTTAGGATTGGGAGGAAAGTTAATTAATCACAACGTTGCCGGCGTGCGAACATCATGACGCAGCGAATTTCTATCAAGTGCAAAATTGACTTTTAAATAGTAACCATTTTTTATTCAACTTATTGGTAATTATAAACATAAAATCATACTTATTTAATATTAATTTATTCTAAAATATGTACCTATTTCTATTGCATTTGCTCATCTGACACTTGATATAGAATGTCTTCAAAGTATATTCTAGCGCCACCTAGTTTTATTTTACCGAAATGCGTGACTCCCCTATTATTGGTTTCAAACCAGACTTAAAAGTACAGGGTCGTAGCAATTTGAATTAAACCATTTACGTTTGTATTAAATTGCATTCCCCGCAAACCTAGTTAGTTACCAAGAAACAGAGCATATTTTCCTAGATATTATGTCTGCTTAACATTTTTGCAAAATATTTTATTTGAAAAATAAGTTTTTTTGTGCTGGGCTATAACTAACTGCAGAAGCGTTCTACCACTGTACCACTATGGATATACTTTTTATCCATAAGAGTTAGATAAAAATATTATAATATTTGCAATTTCTTAAAAAATGAGTATTTCCTAGCTGAAGAATGTCTTGAATAAAATTAATGAATACATCAGTTCTCCGTTAACAATATAATAGAAAAAGATGAGCATCTAAGCGTCTTTATTGATATTTATAGAATTAGTTAATTTTACAGTAACGCAAGCCATGTAAATATGTAATAACGTTATTATCTGTTTTAAGATAATACACACCGCGTCACAAGTTAAAAGTAACATTTAGACAATTTGTTGAATAACAAAAATAATGGTCACTAGATTGTTCAAAATAGATTTACTATTTGAAACCGAAAAATGACCAATGGCTCTTTCAAGTTGGATGATGAACGATAGCTCAATGCGCATAATCAGTAGATACAAGCGTGCTTATTGCAGTATAGATGTTTTAACGCCTGAAAATGCTAAAATTAACATTTATTTTAATGTAGTACAATATTGTTGTGATTATGGCTCAATACGCAAAATCAGTCAATACAAGCGCTCTTTTGCAGATATCGACATTTTAACACCTGAAAACGTTAAATTTAGCGTCTATTTTAATGTAATACAATATTGGTGTGATTCAATATCAAGAAGTCAGATAAAGGCATTAACAAAAAAGTGGAATATGAGATTATTAACATTTATATTCATGTAATCCAATTTTATCAATGAAGAACAATAGTAATTACAGACGCCTCCGACAAAAATCGCCACTTGGCCCCTTGAGAACACACCGCAACGCTTTCCAACTCTCCTCTAAATATGACTCCTATTATAATTTGAATTATAATGTAAGATATTCTCTCTTCTCTTCTCTCCTCTCCCCTCCCTAAGTTCTATAATACTCAGCAAAATTGTTATTTGGAGAATATACGTTACATGAATGATATTGTTAATAAACAAGCGTCCTTTGCAACCAAAGACTATTCTAATGTTATTATTTGTATGACTGAAATAAGAAAAGATCATTCTTTAAAACCAAGTGCCAAAGAAACTGCAAATATAACGGGGATAATTTAGTGTAACAAACAGTCATTTCCTAAATTTATTCCAATTTATTGTAAATGTTGACATTAAATTGGCCAATTAATAAAACAAATTCTACGATTGCGTAATCAATCAAGAATTAAACCTTATTTGAAAATTAAAATTGGTTTTCTTGTACCAAATACATCACAAATAAATAAGTAATACAATGATAGTACAGATCATAAGCCAGTTTACACGTAAACCAAAACACATCTTATGTCATAATTGTACGTATAAATCACCCATGCAATTTTTTAGTCCTCATCCAAATTGACCACTTCGTTGGGGTTCAGAATACGCGGTGCGTCCATTCTCTGTTGTGATCCAGCACCGCCGGTCATTTGCTGCTGTTGCATACGGCTCATTTGTGTCCGTAAAATCCTGACAAAGCAATTAACAAAGTTGTAAATGCATCAATCTAATGCCCACCAAAGTATGCTTACCTTTCAGCCTCCGTTGTACTCAATCCTGGGAACTGCAGCTGCATTTGCTGCGCCAACCAGAGCGCCTGCTGTTGGGTTTTGTAGAATTCTTGATTGCGCGCCTGCTCCGCCGCTTTAATGCTTCTGATCTCGGCTAGCATTTTATTAAATGGCTGCAAAATAGCAACAAAGCGATAACAAACCATCTAGAAAGCAGAAATAAAAAGTGCACTCACAGCCATTTCGCCAGCAGCTAACTGCTCACGCAACTGATTAACCAGCTGCGGCATGACGCCGTTGATCTCCAGCTGAGTGACGCCCGGATGCTCGCGGCGAATGATGCTCGTGAGCGCCTGCACGACCGTGTGCATTGGAATGTTGTTGATTGTGCCGGCCGTATTGCGCTGCATCTTCTTCTCGTTCTCAAACTCATCCCAGGCGGCTTTGCGCTCTGCCTCGTTAAGCACCTCGTCCTCCTTGTTCTCCAGCAGCGTCTGATGTTCGTGGTATTTGAAGATGACGTCCGTGAAGTTCTGCAAAAGCTCACCGAGAAGGATGTCCTTTGGTGGTGCTGGCAGAGGTCGATCGCTTGGTTCTGGCTCAAATCTTACAACAATTGTTAATATAACTATCTTTAAAATAGACTATCTTATAATACAGAGCTGCTCAATTTTTTTTATCTACAATTTCTTTGGCGCGGCGACTGACGATCAATTTTTTAAGACAAAAATATAACAAAATACTAACTTAACACTTAATTATTATAATAACAAATTAGCATAACCAATTTTATTCTTAAAGGCATGTGCTGTATTAAAGTTAGGAAAAAAATAAAGAGGCACCCCTGTTATAATAGCTTTGTCAAAATGTAGATCACTTACTTGTACAATTCCTGTAGATCATTTTGATTGTAATGTCGATCAATTTGCTGTTCATCGATTACACGTTTGGATATGGCTTGTTTCGTTACTTGTCGTTCGTATACCTTCATTTCCATTGTACCCTATTAAAAGTGTAAATGTTAAAATGTTAAAACATGAAACTGAAAAGAAAATTTAAAAAACTCACCAAAGTTACGAATCTATAAATGTAAGACGGTTTTAGCTGGCCAAATCGATACACCCTGTAAATACTCTGGATGTCATGTGAAGGATTCCATGAAACATCGAAGATTATTACTCTATTGGCTGCAACTAAATTAATACCTAAACCACCAGCTCTTGTTGATATGAGAAACAATCTGCAAGAAACAACAATTAGCATCCATCACAAAACCATCAACAAACGAATTACCTCGCTCTTGTGTTGCTGGGATCATTAAACGTCTTACACCAAGCCGCACGATTATCGCAGGAGGAACTTCCATCCAATCGAAAGTAGTCCAATCCCAAAGACCACGAACTCGCGTAGCCCTTAAGCATTGAGCTATCACCATTCTGTGATGCCTCGTCGATTTTCCCCAAGAAATATTCGATAATATTTAGAGATAGCAGCGATTGCGAGAAAACTAATCTGTAATTAAAAATTCC
>JAODGA020051192.1:0-10460 GCA_027574885.2 Drusilla canaliculata
ATCTCATAATCAATCTTATTATAATTAACCTAAATTTTAGTTATCTAATCTAATCTAACTAAATTTAACTATAGATAGCATAACCCAACCTAAATACTTCCAATCAGATTCATTTAACTGACCCAAATTCTTCTTAATTAGGCTTAATTCAAATTGCCTGAAGCTAATTTGTCTTACAATTAGCTAAACTTTGTCGTAACGCAAATTCTTTAATGCAAATCTTTTCAAATCATTTGCATTTTATTTAAACACAGATAGATTAAGTTTGATGGTATAAATTATTTACAATATATTTTGTATTATTTGTTTAAGATAACATAAACTGTGATAAATACTATTGTAAATGCAGGTATTGATAAGATTGGATGAATAACGTATAATTAATAATATTTATGCTGGATTAAGTCAATTGTAATCAGCTTATGTTAAATTTGGTATGTTAGATTAGATTAGGTTTTATTATATCAGGTTATGTGTCAATTTATTTGGTTAAATTAGTTGAGTTTAGATGGGTTAGGGTAGTATGCTTTAAAATAGATTATGTTTGGTTATTTAAGTTTTAATATTGCTTATTATAACATTTCATACATCTAGGTAAATTATGTTTAAATAGTGATGTAGAAATTTCAACGCGTTAAATTTACCGCAACAAAAATAATTCAACTCAAGTAAATTCGTTTAAAATAATTGGATTAGATTATGTTAGGACATAATTTGAGTTATCATAAGACAAGATAAATGATCGTGGATTGGATTAGAAATCGTATATTTTAATTGTATTATTACGCAAGTTTTTATTATAATACAAAACAGCTATTCGGGCGTTGTGAGCGCAGGGTGGAACGCATCTCGATGCATTCATCAACTGCGCGTGCTCATAGTAGTGCAGTGTAGTGCAGCACGCGTTGTATGGAAGAGGCTATCAATATTATAACGTCACTTGTAATGTTATGGAAGCATAACCATAACGAACCGCAACAGTTAAACGTTATGTAAGTTTCATTGTAGTATGAGTCGTAGGAAAAATTAATTCAATTTGAAATATGTTGTAGGTTATACCAGAGTAAAATAGGTTATAAGTTAGTTGTACATTTTATAAAATTTGATGAAAATGTATTTATATATTTTGTATGTGAATTGTTAATTTAAATTACCTTGACATATTTTATATTTGCAGAATACTAATTAAAATTAACACGATACAAATCTATTCAAATATTTGCGAAATGTTATTAAAATTATTGTAATACTTTTAATAGAATCATTCAAGGTTTGGTATGTTTCAAATTAAACTGTTTCCTTCCTCGAGCGCTTAACAAAACATTAAAATATTTGTGTTGTTGGCATCTGTTTTTGGTTCTGTTTTTTTCTTTTCTTTTATACGAGTATAATACAAAAAGACTGGCACAGATCCAACCATTTCACGCATTCCTTTGGAAAAATTCAGCATATGAAACGAACTTCTCTGGTGAATAAATATTTAAAAAATCCAATTGCCCAACTTGCCAAGCCCGCAGAAGAGACGCATTAAAATAAGAATGTAAACATTGAAATGAAACAGTGATATTGATACAAAGCACGCACAGTTTGTTTGCTTAAGTTTTGCCTACGTTTTCATTCGTGTTGATAACACTCGTAAATTTATTCAGAAGATACAAAGTAAGCCGAAGTTTATTGTGTAACAAAAGAGTTTGCTTAATTTACGCTTAAATAAACTTGGAGTTATTTTCATTTCAAAGGTTACAAACTTTTGTTTCTTTAAAGGATACAAATTTATTTTTAGTAGAAAATATATTTATAATTCTGATAATGTTGAAAGATAATGTTTAAAATAGAATAATTCACCTATTCTTGAGTTATGATAGCCCTTACAGACACGACTGAACAGAATTCTGCTTGCTACTACGTGCTGAATAGTAGATATATTATGTAATAAGATTATGTATAAGGAAACATCTCTCTGTGCGTTTTGAGCGTTAAGTGGAACGCACCACGATGCACGCATGTGCCTCGCGTGTAGAATCGTAGGTTGTGTGCTCGCCTTGCACGGAGAAGGCGATAGATATTATAACGTAATGAGTGGTGATATGAACTCATTGAACGTTATAGTCAAGTGTTTGTGTTTGTTTTGACCACACTTTCCTAACATTTAATTTTATGTCAACATTTGCTTCACAATTTCAAACACACCAAAAAGAAATTTAAATGAATTTCCAACCGTTCACAAGTGATGTTCTTGCAAACGTTTTTGACGGTTTATTTTTATATATACAGTTATTGACCTGATGTCAACATGGATATGAATATTAGAAATTGAACAAACATGTTTTAATTGATTTCTCAACGACCACAATTTGTTATCACCACATTTAGTTGCTAGTTGAATAAATTTTAAACAAATTAAACTCGAAATTGTCGTCGTACATACGTTGCCACATTTTTTCAAACGATTGATCGGGTGATTAATGATAATGTCGTATAATTAGACATAAAAGTCAATCAGAACGATTTAATAATTTGCGGTTTGTAATACTTGTAATTACTGTAATTACTCCTAATGAGATGCAAGAATTTTACATGATTCGAGATTTACGTAGATAAAATTATACAAATAAGAATGATTTCAAACAATGAAAGAAAAAAGAAAGAATGCAATAGAGAAGAACAATAATAATTGTTCAAGATTAAAATTGATCGCATCTTGAACTGCAATTACACCCGCATGACTTCAAGGCAAATTCCTTACAAACATACCGGTAACAATCGTTAAGCAAACATACAAAGCTTTTGTGCATATGGTCAGAGGAATTTCTGGACGAGACACAGAAAATAAACCGTGATAAATTCACTGCGAAGAAGATTGGCTTATGTAAATCAACCTATTCAAAATTAATTTGTTATTATTTGATTAGATTATGTTAGAAGATGGTTTAAGTCATTTTAGATCAGAATAAGTTATATCAGATTAAATTAGGTGTGGTTAAGTTAGCTTATGTTTTATTAGTTTAGTACATATGGCAGTGAATTTACCGTGCGTTGATTTAATTTCGGTGGTTTGACTGTATTAATTTTTTTATTGAGCTGTTCTGATGATGTTGATTCTTATGACATTTAGACATTGTGCTATTTTTTTGTTTATCTTTTAATATTTATATTTTATAGTAATTTTAATAACAATGTTGGCTAATTACATTCTCATCACCACTCGGTTAAATATGTGTATCAAAAGTGTCAGAAATATGTGAAAACAGTAATTATTACTTTGTTCTGATTTTCTCATTAAAATTCAGGAAAACAAGTCATAACATGAGCAAATCATCATAAAAATGAGCAAATTTTGTAATTTGCATGTGGTGATGTTCTTGACGGAAGCGATAATCTAAACAGCTTTCGGTATATAGGTTTCGAAACCGATTTATTGGAGCAGTCGTGTTCAAGCAGACGCCGCGTTATTAGCACAACATTGTAGCGTGCAAAATACGAAGTGCGAAAACCAAAACTTTGTTCTATTTGTGATTTCTTTGTTATTCATTGATGATTGTGGTAAGTTTATCTATAAAAAGCATATTATTTTAAGAACAGTATCTACTAAAATGCAGAATAAATAAAAATTACTTTGGTTTTGTATTTCTTAAAGTTAATTTTTAAAATTTAAAATATTGTAAAGTTTTGTTTCAATTATAAATATTATGTTAAAATGACTTTGCTTTATGTACTTTGCATTATGATATAATAGTGTGAACTAGAATATATATACTTAGTTGAATTCACTTTGGCTTGTTCTAGCTTAATTATGTTAGGATAGGTTTGATTGTAACTACGTTAGTTTAACTTAAATTATATTAAATTAAGTTACGTTAGGTTAGATTAGTTTAGATTTACTTCTATTGCAGTGAAGTAGGTTAGGTTGGATTAGGTTAGGCTTAGTTAGGTTAGATTAGGTTAGAAGAGTTTACGTTACGTTATGTTGCGTTACGTTAGCTTAGATTTAGAACAGAGTAGAGTTTGTGACTTTAATTTAGATTAAGTTAGATTTTGTTAGATTAGGTTAACTTAAGTTACCTTATATTAGGTTAGAATCGGTTAGATTATGTTAAACTATTTTGATTAAATTAGTTCAACATAAATTGACATACCAAAGTTAAGTTATTTTATATTGAATTTATGTATTCAGTAAATTTAAGGTTATTGAACTGCAAATAAATAATTAAAAAATATATGTCTGATATCATCTCTAATTTAATTATATATAATTATAGCAAAAGTTAAAAAGTTACCAACAATTTCAAGGCCTACAATTTAACCGCGAATAAAGACGATCCAAATGTTTATTAGACTTTCCGCTACTTCAATACGTACATGTTTTGATTTAACTAAGCAATTTGGTATACATTTTATAATATTACATTTCGCCATTACCTCATTGCCATTCAGGCAATAAAACGCTAACCATATCGATACATTGGCAACTAAACGAGACAAGTCTACAATCCTTAACTCTTAACTTAAGTCGTATGTAATCCATTTACGGCAGCAAACAAACTATTAAAGTATTATTATTTATTGCACACGCGTACTTCAAGGATTATTAGCTATGTGTCACTTGGAAATTCACTTTAATTACATACAATTTACCGATATTTGAATAATTGCTGGAAAGTCAATATACTTAGAATTCTCAATGTTAAATGATTCTGTAGAAATGATTACATAGTTATAGTTTTATTAACTTGATAATTGTTCATTTATTTAAATACTATAATTAGATATTTATATAAAGACAGTACAGAAAATAAACTTAGGTCGGATAAGATATTGTGAAATTATGTAAAATTTGGTTAGATTTCGTTAGGTTAGGTTAGAGTGAGTTAGATTGAGTAATTTAAAATTAAATTAAGAAAGGATGGATTTAAATAAAATTTAAGAATATGTAGAAGTAGATTAGTTTTAGATAAGTTAGGTTAGCATAGGTTTGGTTAGGTTAGATTACATTGAATTAGGTAATATTAGGTTAGGTAAGCTTATGTTAATTTTTTTAAGCTTGGTTAAACTAGTTTACATTACTTTAATTTTGGTTAGAATAACTTAGAATAAATTAGGTTAAGTCAGGTTAGGTTGTATTAAATTGGATCATGTTTATGATTATGTGAGAATAGGTTAAATTAGGTTATATAAACCTAAAAAACGTAAAAGAACAATAGAATTATAACAATATAAAATAGATCATTTAAAAAATTAAAGTTTCAATAGCTCTTAAAGCTATAACAATATAAACAACATAAACAACAATAAAACAACGACATTTATAGCATATTTACAACATACATGTAAGTTTAACATTGGCATGCCAGTCTTGACACGAAAAAATCCAACAGAATAACAATTGCTTACGAATTCGGCGCTACTTGTAATGAAATTTCGCATTCCAATTCACAGCACGTTATGAGTTATGATATCATGCGAATTTCTTTTACATACTTCAGCTACATGTTGTTCATGTCGTATGACATATTTTCGTTCGTGTTAAACGTCAACTACTATGTCCATTGGCATATCCTCCTATGACATATTTCTTTTCTTTTCTTTCGTTTTATAGAGATCCCCAAGGTATGATTTACAATATGATTTCATATCTTGATTCTCAAGAGCGACATTGAGTTCAAGAAGTCAGACGAGTCAGGCAAGTCGAGACGGTATTTGAGATCACTGATTGCGTACTGATCAACATGAACGAAGCGTGATGTCATCCGAATAAGGTGCAGCTTCATTGTTATTAACAATCAATATTATGACTGTTTCTCTCGTCTCCAGCCTAGAGATGACCGCAGTTAATTGTAGTTTAATACGCATTTATTTGTTGATTAACAAATGAGATTTGATGCTGACAGGGCACAATTATTTCTTCAATATTGATATGTAATGTAATTTTAATTTTTTATACATATTCATAAATAAGAGATATGAATATTTTAATTGAAAATCATTTTCAACATAGCTATAATTAAATTGACCTTAAAATTACTCCAGCTAATCGCGTCAATTTGTCGTGAATGTTAATTTTGATCGCCGTGAGTCGATTTAGCGCAACGTTAGCAGATAGCAGTTTTATGCCTATGAGATTAACGCTTAGACGCTGAAAGTTCTGAGATGCGCAAAATTCCTTGAATGAGTTTTAAAGTTGGATTAAAGTTTATTAATTTACTGGCACTATTATCGTAAACCTACTTACAATATTTCCGTTTAAAGTTTGAAGTTTTATTTTTAAGTGTTTATTGGTTCAATAGTTTTGTAAAATAATTTATAGGTCAATTGAGTATATAATATGAAATACATATGGTAAATTTAAGGAAACTTTACGGTGATTCACAAATTATTGAGAAAAGACCAGAAGTATTAATAACATCAACAGAATCACATCTGGTTACAAAATTTATATTATTCTATTTAAAATTATGGGGTCAGGATATTTTTTAGACAAATGATTAAAGTTTATATCATTTACAATTAAAACTAGATATAGTTAGATCAGGTTTCATAAAGTACGTATGTAAGATTAGATTTAGTTGGGTTAGGTTAGTTTAAGTCACATTAGGTTAGGTTAGTTTTTGATAGATTTTGTTTGATTAGGTTATATTTATTTTTTAATTTCAATGTAAGCTCAAGAACGAATGGAACAATTCTTATAATTTGCTTTTTGTTGGATTTGTATTCACAAGCAGAAAGATAACTGGCTTTAAATCATTTAAATATGTGCAAAATAATGAGCCGTGTCTGTAGGAACTGTCATAACTCCAGAACGGCTGGACCGATTTTTATGATTATTTTGTTTCTAAAATTGACTTTTATCAGGGTAGGATAATTGATATTGAAATATTTACTTTACTAGGGAAGTACAAAGTTTTGTATAAAAACTTAAAATATTTAAAATTTATGGTTTGAGAGCGCGCTAAATGTTTGTGAATAGGGAAATTGCACAGTCAAAACAATTCTGTGAAATCACAATTGAATTGCTTTATAAATTTGTATCTGATTCTGTTAATTAAAACATGACGAATATTGTAACATATGGAATGTGTCTTTAATTTATTCGTTAGTTCTTACATATTTTGGGAGGTGTTTTTCAATTAATACCAATTAAAATTCGTTTCTTTTTCAGCGATGATGTTGACTTGATCAAACCGCTTTGACAAAATGACTTCACAACCAACACTCGTCCTTGGCGCGACATTACGTACGTATTTCATAAATTCAAACAATTTATAGTCAATATATTAAACATTTTTATGCGAATTTCATTGCGTTTTCTTTTGATTATCAACCCAACCATTTTTACACTTATAGTTATTTTTACACTTTGATTGGTTCAGTTTTAGTTTTATTGGCACTGGCGCCGACGTGCATCGCAGAATGCCCCACAAACTTCCTGCAACTGCACAACAAATGCTATTATTTTAGCAACGACGTCGAGAACTGGTCAAATGCCCATTTCCGATGCGCTTCACTGAATGCTACTCTTGTAACACTGAAGAGTAAGCACAACGATAAGCGACTCAGTCAGTATTTACGCAAGGAGAATTTAGGTGATAATAGATGACAGCTTTAATTATTTGAATGCACAAAGAATAGAAAATAACATTTCAGAAACAAAGAGTTGGTGGATTGGAGCTCGTTATGATTGGATGCAAAAACGCTGGGAATGGGGAGCTAGCGGAAAACAAGTGAAATTTAATCATTTTGCTAGAAATGCTTTCAATTCGATAAAATTGGAATGGCATTGTGCTTTTCTTGATCATCGGCGTCAATACCAGTAAGTTGGAATACATTTTATGGTTTTTAGATTTAAAGAAGTAAAAAGTATTGATAAATATCAATCGATCGATATGTATCGATTCATAAGTATCAATCCCTAAATATTGACTAGACTAGATCTAAAATACTTCTAGTGTCTAATTTCTAAGTTAGAACATTAGAACACTGACTAACTAAATTGTAGATGGAATGCAGATCTATGCCAAAGAAAAAAATACTTCATCTGCATGCAGAACGATTTAGATCACCATGACCTGTCCGACGATAACGACAACGAGATCCCAGTTATAGTCTCCCGTAAAACCTTAGAGAATGATCGTCTTAATGAAGCTGCATATCTAACAAGACCAACATCGTTCAAGCCTAAAGAGAATCGTCTCTTGAAGAAGCCACAACAAAGATATGTATGTCCCAAGGGTTATGGGAACGTGAGAAGGGCTTGCTATAAGTTCTCCAAAACGAAGGCAACATGGCAGAACGCGTATTTTACATGCGCAGGGGAACCCCATACGAATAGTACACTGGCAATTATTCCCGACAAAAAGTTCGATAGAGCAATTCGGCGATATGCGAAAAGAATTCATGCGAATGTTGACGAGAGATGGATTGGAGGGATTTACGATTGGCAACAAACGGCCTGGAAGTGGGCTGCCAATGGGATTATTATTCAACACAAAGAAACTGATCGGGATATTCTGAGATGGCATTGCTTGATTTGGAGTCCACAACATACCGACATGTATGAATATGTTCTCTTCTTTATATTTTCATATTTTATTGATGTATGATGTGATAATAACATATAATAGTAATTTTTTAATAGGTGGACGTCGGATAGTTGTGTGATTGAAAAGTATTTTATCTGCCAAGCACCGCCGCAGGTTTTCGTGCCTATGGAGGCGGATCAACGTCCGGCAATGAAGGTAAACGGATATAAACAACCTGGTGCCATGAAACGCAGAAACAAATTTGATTTCTCGTCGTATTTAGAGTTTCGTACGAATGGAACGCATCGGGAGCAGCGTTTTCAGTATAAACGTTTGTAAACCTTGTTTGCACTTAGAATCAGCTATTCAGCTATCTAATAATCTTCTAATCGTTTGTTCTAGTTCTTCCCAATTAGAGAATCATTATCTATTCAGTATTGTTCTATTTGTTTCATTTTAATATCTTGTACTATCCTGTACTCATTTTATTTGAAATATTATCTAAAACATTTGTATGTGTAGTTTTGCGAGGAGGCACACTAGGTGTGACAGCTATAAGAAAACAATTTGAAAAGTATAGCTATACAAAGTAAATCTAGGAAAATATCACATCAATTAGATAACTTATAATTAAGTTGCAACTGCAACAAATTTCAAAATGTAGTTTTACACTTGGTGTGCCCCATTAACTGTACAATGAAATAACATTGTTGTATATTTTTTCTATTAATTTTTATATTTTATTGATTTTAAAATGTAATATTAAATATATTTATTTCTTCTTTTTTAGAAAACACGAAAGCAAACAAAGTCAACAAACACGCTTAATTAAATGAAGTAATAATTATATATACTCACAGAAGGAATACGCTGCCACTAATACGTCAATATTACATAATTTTTATTGCTATTTTTAAGTGTTTTTAGTAATTAGCATTTATGTATTTTAATAAGTGTTTTCTTGTTCATAGTAAGCTATTAATCGTAATATGTTTTTAAGAATATATTTATAGGAAATGTATTGTTAAATAACAATATTTGATAATTCAAAATAATGTATTTGAAACAAAAAGAAATAAAATAAATTATTACATATTGTATTATTGTTTGAATTAGATAAAATTACTATAATTTGTAGTTTACGACATCTGCGTGCAGTAAAAAAATTATAATTTATTAGTTTGTAAATTCGCCATTAGATGACGTCTGTTTCTTCGATAAATTTATATATTATACTTCTTATATTTATTAAATATAACACAATGTTATAATATATTTTATTGTTCAAAAATATTTTATTATTTACAATAATTGTGTTAAAAAAATAATACAGTTTTAAATTGATAAAGTAATTACAGTTTAATAAAAAACAGTTTCTAGTAGTTGTCGTTAGAGGACGCTGCAATGCACAGAAAGTTATTATTTCTGAGTTATTATTTCGTCGGGTGCTTTTCACCGGTAGTGATAGTGCAGATATTTATAAATGCAAATATTCAGTTGTTTGATAATTATACCATCATGGTTGTAATGTGCGGTGTGCAAATAAGTGGTTCGTGCAAATTATGAGTGCCCACACGTGTCCGGTTTTCCGTTTTTCAATATGTTTGGACTTTAGACGTTTATTGCGTACATGTGGGCTGATTAGCATATCGGGTGCGTGTATGTATTTGCAGTGTGTGCGTCTCTGCAACTTGTTTTCTGCTGCCGAGCTGATTCGAATAAATGTAAATTTGTTTTGCAAGTATTGTTGAAATTTGTTCTATTTGGTGGATATTGTAATAAGACTAATGGGTGTTATTTAAATTTGTTTAAAGTAAGGTTTGGATAGGTTAGGTTAGGTTAGGTAAGGTTTGCTAAGGTAGGTTATGTTATGCCGGCTCCATACATGCGGCAAACACCGAGCAGCGTTTTGGCAACAGTGCTCTCAGATTTTCCTAGAAAAAA
>JAODGA020051208.1:0-10821 GCA_027574885.2 Drusilla canaliculata
ATTCTATTTTATTAAAATGTTTTTTTGAAAAAAATTAAGTTCAAAAAGAGATTTCTGTCACACATTCTCCGTGGGACTATCCTTAAAGTTTCGTCCAACCGGGAATCGAACCCGAGTCGCCAGCGTGGCTGGCAGACGCTCTACCCACCAAGCCACTCTGCTGTTGCAGTACGAAATCGAAACGATTTCCTTTAATTCCATGTACGCAGCATTATTAATTATTTAACAATTTTATATTATAATAATTTGTGATAGAATTCAAATAGGAATTTTTGTATTATATAAAAATAAATGTATAAAATAAATGTTTTCATTGTATAAATTATTTATTTGAATCAAAATAAATTCCATTTAAGTTTACAAAAATAAATTGAAAATTGCCAATATCCAACAAAGTAAACATGCAATGTTAAACAACAATAAATTTATAACATTTTTGAAAGTTTTATTAGGAGAACAGAAATGCGACATAGAATATACAAGTATACAATAGTGAACAATAGTTTATGCAAATTTCTAATTTGTGTAAATAACATGTAAATAACTAGGCAAATAAATATATTGTAAAACTCTTTCCGTTGTATTTCTAAAGAAATCATTTTTTATCAAAGGCAATAATTAATAAATTAATTTTATTTAAAATTGATTTTATAAACAAGTTTATGACATTCTACACGCTTCCATAAAACCAAATTTTAAATATATTTAATGTTTTAGGTTTTACTGCTGTTTGAATTTGTTTACTTATACATAGACAATGTTTGGTGTTGATGTGTAGTACTTTATGGTATACATGTCAAGATTTAAATTTTTATTAATTTTAATATTATTTATGATTTAAGTTGCTGAAATAACTTTATAAATCAATAAACACGCATTATCAATACATTAAATAAAAATATTATTAATCTTATAATTATTCATTTTTAATACCAAAATAATTTATTTTACTTCTTTTGGCAACATTTCATTCAATTATTACCCAAGCCGCCATCTGTTAACAAAGTTTTAAAACCGTTCTAGTTTATTTATCGTAAAATTTTGAAAAATTAACAAATAATTTGAATTAGTTAAAGTTAATAATATTTTTATTTAAAAATATTATAATATATTATCAATATAATCAGTATAAACGCATTGCTAATACATTAAATAACAAGTTTGTTGGAAAATATAAATGGTTTATATTTAAACATATATGTTATATTAATAAATATAAATAATAATTTTATTTATTGTTATAATAATGTATGTTACTTGAAAATTAATATATTTTTTGCAAAATTTTAATTAATTATTATTTAACTTGACATCTGTTAACGAAATGTAAAAACAAATCTAGTTTAGTTATGGTATTGGATACGAGATGGCAGCACGGGCATTAAAAAACGAAAAAATAATTTGAAGATGTTAATTTTAATTACATGTTTGTTCAAATAAAATTTTTCACTCGGCAAAAGATTTACTCAATTTTTTTCAGTAATCCTAAGTGTAGTTTTGTTTAGTTAATAATACTAGAGACATCTAGAATAGTTTTCCAAGTATGTTAGTTTTCCCGCTAGAGTTATCTAAAGTTTTCCAGAATTGAAAATTTGTCAAAAACACAGCTTGGAAAATTGCGTTTTTCGGCTAAACTATTAAAATTATATTTATTTGGTATTCATTTTCTGATTAGGAATTGCTTGCTAAAGTAAATTAAAGTTGCCCAAAATAAAAAAAAATTGAAAACACGATTTGGAAAAATGCAATTTTTGACTAAATTATTAATATTATAATTAAATGGTAATCTCTTTCTGATTAAGAAAGAGCCGCCGCGTCCGCTGACACCTGGCACAGTTTTCCATGTCATTTAGTTTGCCCGCTAGAGCCATCCAAAGTTGCTCAAAATTGAAAACTTGTCAAAAACACGAACTGAAAAATTTGCGATTTTTAGCTTAACTGTCAACATTACAATTATTTTGTAATAACTTTCTGATTAAGAAATTAAAGTTTTAAGGGCAGTTTCACTCGTCAATGGCGATTACTTTCTGAGCTGATGGTCGATAAGAATGAGATTGGGATAACAAGATCAATATAGTACATTCTATTCAAAATTGAGAAAGCAGTCCAGTACCTAGTTAATTACGGACTCACTTAATACAATGATTGCATGTTAAACATTACAATAAAAAAACACAATAAAAAAACAACTAATTTATTTAGAGTATTTACATATATTATTTGTTTTTTTATACAATAATAATACACAATTTTCAGCATCAAATATAAATGATTTCACATTTTTTGTCATTGTTTTCATCCGTCATTAAAATTTTCTTTCTTAGCTTATTATCATTATTATGTCTGTGTGCCTAATGATACTTGAAATACAATACAATTCCAATCAAACAATGTACAATTAGCCAAATATTGAAAATTTCCACATAATTGTAACAACAAAATATGTTTGCCACATCCTCGTACACTTGGGAGTCAAGCGATAAAATATCGGAAACCATATAGCAAACCGAAATTTCATTTGTCACAATCATATATCACAATTGCCTGAAGTTAACAATAAATATATATTACCAGAATGAAATGCTTGGGGAAAATACAAATTCGTCGAAGTATAAAGAATGTAAATGCCTGATTACGACCAGTGCGGTAGAAGTTTGTCCGATTTTACAAGTAGCTTTTACAGTCCTTACTTACATTATACAAAAATAGCCGCACTTTTCGCACACAATGTACATAAATCGGATCATTCACGTTTCTTCGCTCTTGCCAACGACAATAATGCCTATGATATTTCCCGTGAAATGAATATTTTATGGTTGACATTGTGAAACAAAACATTTCGTATTTGCTCATAGAGATAGTCTTGCAACTACTCGAATATGTGGCATAATTTACCAAAATCAAAGCGGGAACAACGCTTCCAAACGCGAAATTACGCCACATAAAATCGTACAAAATTTAAGAATTACAGAATAACAATGTTTGTATACAAATAAATGCAAATCGCAGAAATTGGAAATATGCGGTAAATTTTTACGAGGAACAATTTTAAAATTTGAGAATCGATAGACTTAAACTAATTATGGGGATAAATTGGCATCGAGTATAAAAAGATTCTCACCGTGCAGAAGAAGCTTAATAAAACTATTAATATCTGATGGCTTAACAACTTAATCTGTAAACAGAACTTAGAAATATATTTGGCATACAGTTTAATTACTTAAAAACTATAGAAAACAAATCTGAAGAAAGCAAGCACGACTCAACTGTGTAAAAATCGGAATTAAGTGTCCGGTGAGAACCACGTTGTATGCCAATGAGCAAAAAATCTAAACTTAACGGTATTTAAAAAAATGTCGCTAAACAATTGTGTAATAAATCAGCCTTTTCATCATCAATTGTAAAACTATGATAGGAAGCTAAACAACGAACGAATCATGTTTGTTCCTATGCTCATCCGCCGCCTTAAATACAAATAGTTGGTTTCCTCTCGAATTAATAATAATTATTATAAAAATTAGTTATTTTGTTTGAATTATCTAACTAAATGTTTACACGTCCACACATGACTTCCACCAGTATGCCGCCATCGTCGACGGTCGCAGTCCAGGTTTTCATCCGGTTTGTATTTGTGTGAGAAAACAACATAAGAAGATGACTACGACTCGAACCAATGAAATGCACCCGTTTGTTCAACCGTTTCGGTTTACTACACGCACTATCGCACCGTCTACGCTCACGGGGAGCGTCCTTTCGTCCGTCGCATCAAGTTCTCGTGTAGCAATCACAGATAGCCGTAACGTTCTCCAGTGCTCCGCTTCCTAGGTGCCAGACGAGCCGGGTGCCGCGTACGGCGGTCCTTGAAAGTGGAGATTGGCCATGGGAGCGCCGGGGTAGTCATACTCGGGCGGCGGCGAGACGCGGGGCTCCCTGGCCTGCCCCTCCTGTCAGACCTTGTTCATCTCGAAATTGCGGTACGCGTTAGCGTAGCCGTCCTGCATGCGTCCGTTGGCTGCTGCTTGCGGTGCCGTTGCTAATGGATAATAATCTAGTTTGTAGACAGTTAGGAAGGAGAAAAAACAGAGAAGAGCCCCAAGTTAGTCGTGTTAGTGTATGTCATTGAAACGTAGTAAATTAATCGACAAAAACCATGACGATACAAAATATATGAGCATATATGTGATTGAATGTGCCTCAATGGTGGTGAATTATTAAAAATAAACACAATTAAAAGGTGTTTGCGTGAGCGGTGTAATGGTAAGTGGGGTAAGCGACTTGGACAATGAGGTTTCTTCCGAAATGAAATGATCACCAACCTTTCGGGGCACTGTGGTGATGACCGCGGCCGTCACCGTAACCGCGTCGCGGACCCGGATTACCAGAGCTGCGCCCACCCGATCGGCCGGGCCGACTTCCATCCGGGTGATGACTGTGCTGACCACCGCCGGTGCCTGCATGGTGCGATCCACTATGTGGGTGCCGCATGCGGCGTAGTGTGTTCATCGGCCGACGCAGCGTTTCGCTAAAGCGACGCGCCGGAGGTTTCTTTGGATTGGACGAAGGCGTATGCACCGCACAGCACTTGATAAACAAGCCCATGAATATAATGAAACCAATGCCTATCAGCACCACCGCCCACCAGTACTCGGTCACCCAGCCGGCAACATTCAACAGAGTCTCTTTATTAAGCAAGAGATTCATGAGGCGTACCAGTGGGCCATCTGCATCAACGGCACGGCATTTAAGGAACACATCGCAGTAACCCTAAAAAAAGCCAAATACCAATAAATCCTCCGATTAAAATATTCTGAATAACTTGGTAGAAATCGAACTCACCTGAAAATTGTCACATGGAGAACCAGGTCTCAAACTAATACCTCCAGGTGGTAATCCGACTAACTGAGCAAACTCGCTCGTACTACGACACTTGTCGGTACCGTTTTGACACGCAAGCTCACACAGCTTGCGTTTGTCGATGTTGGGCACGTCCTGCGAGGTCAGCGAGCACGCCTGCAGGTTCCACTCCAAGCATATCGAACCGCGGCACTCGCCATTGATGCACACTTGAGTGCCATTGTTGCAGCGCGTCATATTTGCGCGATGCTCCGGCTCGGGGCAGTCCGCCGAAGCGCCACTGCACTTCGACGAGCGGTAGCAATCGGACTCGATCTTGCACACCTCATGCTGCCATGGGAAGATGAACTGGCAGGTATCACCATTGCAGCACGGACCCTGCGACGGACTGCATTGCGTCTTCGCGCGGCGATGGCAGCCGTGCGCGCTAGAATTGCGTCGGTCTTCGGTGCTCAGCAAACGCGGGTAGCAACATTTATCGTGACACTCCTCAATATCGTAGCCACAGTCGCACTCCTCGCCAGCCTCAACAATCTTATTCCCGCAGAAAGCACCCGCCGAGGCAGTGAAACAATTGCGCTTTTTGCTATCGTTAATCGCATCCAACACATTAGAAATGTTGCCGATACTACACGAGGAAAATTTGCTGTTGTTGGGACGATCGCCACTCGTTGCGGAGGCAAACATAATGAAATTACCGCCGATTCCGCCTGGCCGACACTCAGGGGGATAATCATGCTAAAAATAAATATGGATATAAACAGAGGATGCAAACAATAATGCAAGAAAGCATAATAGATGCATAGAGCAGTAAAAAACCGATAACCATTAATTTATGGAATGCGTTAGAAATGCACTCTGTACTCAAAAAACGCTTTCTTTCCGAAGAAGGTCAACTTTACATATTCATTAGAGCGTGGAATGTTTAATTTAGTTGTTCACAAAGAATTAAACAAAGTACATAAATTATCTTACCGGTGATCCAAAATTATGACCAATTTCATGTGCCAACGTCAATTGGCTGACTTTTGGCGGCACGCGACTGTTGTAGTTGACGAAGGTAATGATTCCCGTGTTGAGCGACCGCTTGGTGCTTTGATACATTCCTTGTACTGTCTCCGTGTAAGTCTTAAACTTTTCGCAGATGCCGCCGGACGCACCTGAGGCACTGGCAACCCAAGCTAGGCCCAAGGTACCGCCGGTGAAGTCGCGGTAGGTGAACACATACGCGAGACAAAAGTCTTCATGGTTCCCGAGGGAGTGAATATTGAGGAAATTGCTCACATCAATATTTTCCATGCAAAATTGATTCACCTCGCAATTCGTGCAACGACACGGTGAATCATCATCAATCTAGAAAAAGAAATTTATGATTATTTGCAATAAACACGTAAGATCGCCATGTGGTACCTTGATCCTTTGCACTTCAAATTTGATGTCGCGATGTTCGACTTTACCATCGAATTTCGTATCGCGATAGATGTAGTTTACGGCAGTGACGTGTTGGGCAATAAGGGAGAGAATTTCCTCTCGAGTTTTATCATTCACTTCGCTCTCCTTCTTCGGATCCAAGTGCTACATAAAAAACGACAATTACTATATAAATGCACGCCTACCGCAGAATGTCTTAGATGTAATTTGAGTTATTGTCATTAAAATGCCATAAAATACCTCCGGAAAACTCTCCCTAATATGTCGCCATATCAGCGGATCGGTTTGAATATAAAGCGAGCAAGTCTTCTTGTTTTCATCACCGCGGCGCGTCGCCCGCCTTGCGCGACTGTGGTGCTCTTCGTTGGCGCGCTTCGAATACTTGTTAAGGCCATTTTCGTAATTGGCGGAATTAATCTCGCTGTGATGCGTGGCTGGAGCCTTTTTGTGCTTCCTTTTCGGCAGCGTGGCGTGCGCCGACGGCGGCGCTGGAGACTCATCCTCCACCCCTGAGTTTTGCACGTTTGTCATCCACTGTTCTACATGGTCGTTGATACCGCAGCCGCTCGGATGACCTAAATTCCGGGGCCAATTTTAGAACAATGTCGAATCAAACAAGAAAACTACACAACACCACAATTATCCCACTTCGCAAATGCACGAAATTGTTTGCGTTGTTACAAACTCACGCGTACCTGTCCTATTTTGCTGATATGCATCCACCACATGATCGTCGTGATAAATGACGGAATGGAATGTGCGGTTCGGATGTGTATGATGAGGGAAATAGTGGTGCGCCTTCTCGACGTAGTAGTTGCCCTTCGGCGATAATATCCGCCCTTCGAAGACGCCATCGATGACTGACCCGTATACAGTCGAGTTGGCTTCACCTGTTTGCCAAACAAAGGAGCAAGTCAATAAAATGCTTTCAATATATATTCTTGTATTGCAATTTCACGTTCAATTGAGACATTTTCCGTACTTCCGCTGAACAACCCAATAACGTCTTATTTTTATGATTTATTAGCGATTAGTTTAGGCTTGTCGGAAAAAAAGTAAGAAAATAGGAAAGGGAAACGGATCATCAATCATACTTAGCGTGGGATAAATCTACGTGCGGAAGATAGAAGGATTGAAAGAAAGTATTCCCCCTAAAAATATCTTTATCTTGTTTCTATATTACAAAAGTTTAGGACACTTATAGTATCTCTATATTGAATTCTTGGTATTATATCTCAAGTAGTATAAGATTATAGTAAACAAGTAATACTACTTAAAGACATGTATATTTAATTTTAATTGTAAAAATCTCTAATATGGGCAAACAATCAAGTTTTGATACTATCAAAATTTAATATATATTGCTATTAAATCTCCTTTATTAAGTTATTTTCCATTCTCTACCTGAGTTTGGCATTCCAGCATCTTCTTTGCAAAGTTACCTTGACCCAAACGCTGCTCTCTTTGTACTCTTCTCAAATCAAATCTTTCTTTGATCCTTAATAAATACTATTTTGATATAATGTTCCTGTTCATTAAATTATTAATATAGTAAAACTGGATATAACACAATAAACGTAGATAAGTAACCCAAAACATAATAATCAAACAATATGAAATTCCACATGATTAACAGTCGTGTTGTTAACAAACATTTGTATAAATCGCCCACAAGGCTATTGTAATCAGTTACTAAAACTGTGACAAGCTTATTGGCAAACTAATAGAGACTACTTGAATAATACGCATTGCGTGTGGTTAGGCTTATATCCTCGTAAGAAATATTAACTTGTTATGCATGAAAGCACCCAACGAGTGTCCTTTGCGTGTAATTTCAGCAACAAAACGCGTTGGCAAAAACACAAGTTCGAAAGATGACTCCGACAAATCCGCGACATGGAAGCCTTTCAAATATCGTCCGAGGACGTTTTATGGTCGTACTTCCTTTATTATACGACTCTCGCCAATCTAACCAAGTGTGCTTATTATACGCACTTGGCAATAATAAGGAAACCGAAAACATTAATCAAATTAGCATACCAATCAGATGGCCGTGGTAAATATGCGATGCGTCCACGTCTATCGGCCGGCCGTGCGTGTCGTGCACCTCCAGCGCATCGGCGAAGACCTCCAGGTCGCGTCGCAGCCGCAGGTGGAAGTGGCGGCCGTGCGCGCGAAAGCCAACGTGCACCTGGTGGTCGCGCGTCACGGAGCGCCGTGCACGCATATGCGAGCGATGCACATCGGCGCGGTCGTAGGACAGCGGCTCGTAGTGCGAGATGTACTCGTTGAGGCGATTTGCTGCAAAACAGAAGAAGCACGCTATTAGATTACGTACGTAATTAATGCGAATGGGATGCGGGCGCATGGCAAATAATTACGGCAAAATAATGGGCGCAACTTGAGAAATAAATCAATTAAGACGCTGGCTGGCATCTCCGCTGTGCTCGCTGTTGCTCGGCCCGAGAATTGGGAAGATGATAGTGGAACAAGGTCGCAGTGATGGTGGAAAATGAATGTGGGCTAACGGGGGGTGGCACGATACGCACGCGGTGGGATTACATCGCCGCATTTCCTCCACCAGCGCGTATTTTGCGCACGGCGATGTATATATGATTCAGATCCGAATTTGCGTGCGATGCAAACGGGTAATGATGATGAACAGGATTAGCTGGAGTATTACATGTTCAGATATGTTCGATCTGATATTTGTTGATAGTTCTATAACTCTTTTTTTACATTTTAGGACAAAACCTCGAAAATGGAATGAATCTAACGATATGAATATTTTCCAAAAACATGATTCAAGAGTTATAAATGTTCAAATAAATAGACTGTTTGTATTTAGATGTTGTACTTCAATAAAACTTCATTTAAGTAAAACATCTAAATACAAACAGTACATCGTCTATTTATTTAAATTATAAACATGTTTTACCAATTTTACCAAAAATGTTCTTACAACTTCAGTACTACTTGAGTTGATTCTGTACTTCACTTCCTTAACACCTGCTCTAGAGGTACCCAACCTAAATCGTTTGTTGGACCAAAGAAGCAACAACAACTGGACACCTTGAACAAACTGCTTTATATTCTTTTTCCAATATTAATTCATTGTATATATTAGATTCAGTCACGTACATTTTACCTACACACTATGTTTTACTCCATTAACTACTCGAAACTTAATTTGCTCCTGATACTTTTCTTACTGTGCCTGTCTCGACTCTTAATACTTCGAAGTTGTGTACTACAGTTGGTACAACTTTTCTTCCGATACTAACTTTGCCCCAGATACCTTGTTCCTACATCTTTCCTTATTTGAGACTTTCATTTACAAATATTGTTTCATTGGGGTGTTTATTAAAAATATATGGAACTATTATCATAACTCCTTACTTGTAATTTTTCTCATTATGATTGATTTGTTTCTAATATCTTGCTTAGTCCAGATACTATGTTCCAGACTATTTCTGTAGGTACCATGTAACACAAGAGTAAATATTAAGTTGCTCCTGATATTTGATTTTTCTCCTTGTACTACCGCTACTTTGCTCGATACATTTGTTTCACTTTCGGTGCTAAACTTATGCTATTTAACTGTTCCCCTGACATTTTGTTTCAAATTCAATTTGATACTCATAATTTCCTTGTAGCTAATGTCTTCTTTGTAACCTAATGTTTTAAATTTGTATTTGATAATTAGGACTAATGTAATTTGCATCATATTCTGTAATAGCAAGTTTTATAATATTCAAACCTATAAACTTAATGTCATCCAAAAATAACAAAAAGATACTGCAAGTCACTGCAATTATATCTTGCTGTCCGGATGAGCAAGTGCTAAGTACAAAGCACTGTTAAACGCGTTGCCAAGTCCTGTCATCGACGCCGCCATGACGACGTTGTTAAATGTTAATGAAACTATAAGTGCCCTTAATAAGGTCACCGCCATTCGGCGCCGTATCAAATGATCAATTTATAATTCACTGCAATGCACTTCGAGCACGAAATCGCGTAGTTCCGATAGAGATGCGACGCGACGCGCTTATTTAAGCCTCACATTAAATTGGAGTGCAATTAAGATTCAATTACAGTCAGCGGCTAAATTCCTTATGCACAATATTTAATGGATTATAGACGGGCAGCGGATTTTCTAAATTCTTTCCAGCTTTTCCAAGACACATCCAATCGCCTCGCCGAAATTTCTTTACTTCGCCAGCGAAGAAAAGTACACTCGGCTGATTAAAATTTATTTGCTGAATCCCGAAACGCCATTTATTCATTAAGAGCTTTAATTAGACGCTGCAGGCGCATGGACTTCGCAGAAAGCTTGCACGAAATCTAGCATGAAAATTTTTAAACGCGTCCGCTTTTTGTCAACTCCCATCCTCGTTATCATTGCCTGGCGGAAGTGGAAATCGGAAAGGCGCATAATCACGAGAAACACCGTTTTAATGACACGTCAAAGCTAATGAAATTTCCTCTGCAGAAACTTACCATCAATTAATTAATTAAAATAATGATGATCACAAG
>JAODGA020051232.1:0-14019 GCA_027574885.2 Drusilla canaliculata
AGTTATAACACAAAAATGTCTACAAATAAATGTAATTCAAAAATTGAACTTGTAATACTAGATGCCTATAGTAACTTAAAACAAACATCGGTTTTCGTCCCACAGTAAAATATTCAACTTTTACTTCTCTAAAAAGTCCTTGCATAGAAATTCGTAATCTAATCAACTCAACAGAGGTACATAATTTATCAGGATTTTAGTAATGTGCACATTGCATGTTGCAATGTGGTTGCTCCATTAGTTCCATGTGAACAACGCCTCCACGTGAAAACAACACCCGCAAATTGATTAAAACACTTGTGATAATCGCGGTGATAAGTAATCCAATTTATTTTTCAATAGAGCATAATTAGGCGACTGTAATTAAACCTTAACGCCCTTCATTGTGCCTTTTTTGCTTTTATGTGCCGCGAAGTGTTTCTCTCCAAAATTTTATTATGTTTGCTTCTATTCTAGGTCTAGCATCTCGGAGCTGTTGGTTTCTTTCAGTCTCCGAGTACGCAGAAAACAATAACATTTACCAGTCCTGTTTTGCGCCATTACGCCGCAAGCGCAGGATAATGAGGAATTGAGGAAATGCGAAGGATAATGGCGCCGCGACACGCACACCGACTATTACCGATCGGTATCTTGGCTTGTAGTCTCGACTTCGCTCCAAATTTGCGTGCGAAACATCGCAGATGTGATTTGGACTTCTCGAACAATGCGTATAATATGCGTCTTTAGATATATACCGTAATTGATTATGCTTGCGTTTGCATTTATTCCGAATCAATTCGGAGTGTACGGTTCGTGTAGAGACATGCGCATGAATTGCAAATATGCGGGGGAAATTATGTCGTACCGGTGTCACTTCTCTGCTGGGAGCTTAATCAGGAATATGACAAATGCACGTAAGCGCGCGCAAGAAGCCTGTAAATGACATTGGTATTGCCTCCTGCTGCCGCCAGACACGTCCCGGCGGTAACCGCAAACACGAAATGCACATTTCAGCCGCTCGCGACGCCGCCGCGAGGACCAACTAATGAATGAGAAGTGCACATGTCTAAACGCACAATTACAAACTGTTTCGGCGCAAGGGGGAAATACGTGCAATGCAATATAGAAATACAGCAGGTTTCCTAAAATTGAGTTTTCCAAAATTTCGTTACCTACTTGCATTGTTGCAAATTTTTACTGAGAACATTCAAGCATTGATTGTACGAAATTGTCTTCAATTTTCTTTTTTCCTATGATACATTATTATATACAATTTAATTGTGAATATTATAAGATTAAGTTATATACGTTTAGTTTAGTATTTCTGGTCTATATAGCGTGCTATTCATTTAAGTGCGAACATATACGGGAACAGAAAGTCGTAGCTAAAACGACTCACACATACGATTAAAATTATTCATGTTATGTTAACCAAAACAAAATGTTTAACATAAAACATTGTTTACACCGTTATTGCCAACTCCTAAGCTTTTTCATCTCACTTAGTTAAATTTGTATCTGTCATTAACTATATAACATCAACTAATCACTACCAACATAAGTAGTTTGATAATACATTGTTGAAACACTTCAAACGTTCTATAACAGCAATAACTAATGACACAAAAATGGGCAACAATCAAACAGATTTTACGATCAAACATTGTGCGCAATGTAGCCTATGCCTGTACGCGGTTGTAAGCTCAGTAACTTCCATTGTCGACACGGCGTTGCGTTGTGTGCCACCCTTTTTCGCGGCATACCGAAACAGCGTGATTTATTATGCATTGTTTTCCCGAGCAATGTTATGAAGTGTACGTAAATAAAGCAGCTAATTTCCGCGTGCACCGCGTCTTCGTGCGTAATTATTTATTACATATTGTTCGACAAGAGATTTATGGTTGCATTATCGGACGCGACATGCTCATAAAATAAATCGATGCACATCACAGGCGCGAAACCTTTTGCGAAGAGAAGCGATTCCCACAACAGCGCAACGCAGTGCGCCCAATGTGCGCAGGATGTCCGTCCTGCTGCTGTGAACTTTATCGCCACACCGGAAGCGCTTTACGCACGCTAAGATTACGCTTATTATGCAAGTGGTCACAAGTGATAAAAGCAACGCAATGAAATGATCTCCAGCGCACAAGTATGTGCATCACATTCGTAAACAAATAGATTTCAGTTTGGCTTACCGTTCTGCTAACAGCTTGCGAGAGTGCTGGCATTTGTCTTCATCGCGTGCGCAGGCGTCCTTCTGTAAAACACGAAATCGACAATTAGCAAAGCAAACGTGCGGGCCCGTATGCCGATTACGCAATCGCTAATAATGCGCAAAGATGCCAGGCGGCTTGCGCAAACGCACGCTGACAATTGACGGCTATTGCGCACATCATATTTATGCTGGCGACATAACCCAAATCGACCGCCAGTCGATTGGCCAGTCGATTTGGGTTAGGTTGGGCTACTTTGGCGCTGGCGCAGGTCGCACGTGATCGCAAAAATCACATCATTATGCCGACGCAGACAATATAACGTCTTCCCGCACGTACCGTTTTATTCTTTTCCGCAATTCCCAGCAATTCAATCATGTTCTACGGTTCTAGTGTCGATGATACACGTATCCCGAGATAAAGCACAACCGCCGCAAATAGGCAAGCTTTTACTGTTGTCGGAAATCCAAGCGAGAATCCGCAATTCAACAAATTAGAAACTGTAAGTAAACTTGGAAACTCTAATAAGCCATTCAAACTGATGAATGAGTGAAACATGTAAAAAATGACTAATTTATCAAATCTAGCATTCTTCCAGTTATCGTTTGCATATATAAGAAAATAAAAATAAAACACATTAAAAAATTATTGAAATAATTAAGAGATAACTGAGAAAAATAGGATAAATGAAAAATAATAAACACTGTTAGAATTAAATTTTCCGCCAATTGGTTCTTTTCTATAAAACAGCGTTCATACCAAACTTGCGTTGAGTGTAGCTTGTTGTTTATTTGTATTTACGCACACAACAAAAATTTGGTATGAACGCATTGCATTTGAATAAAAATCAATACCAATTCGTGGAAAATCGTCGAACATCGTTGAGATTTTAACCAACCACAACGCTGCAATTCTTATCTTCACTTGTTTTGAAAAAAACTTTTATTCTGCTTTGTTTTGGATATTTATCGTCACCCATTAACATAAATAGGCTTTATTACATTGTTTATTGATGAGTTATACCTCACAATTAAATATGAAATACTGGTTGACTGTAATTACTTGGAACAAACCGTTGCTTGAATTCCTTCTTAAATGTAATATAACAATACGCATAAAAACTAATTAAGACAAAGAGGTCGTACTTGTCCCATTCCATCCTAATTCGTTCGTAAATTATTTACATTAGTTTTGGTGTACGCGCTCGCGTAACTTAACTCCAAAAGACTTTCAGTGGGCATTGAATGTGAAAATTACGATCGGCAGCGGCGCACTGCAAGTCGGCTGCGCCGTGTGTTTATTGCGCGACTCGCGTCCGTGAAAAATTCGAATTCGCTACGGCCGCAGGCGCGTCGCAGGAATCGAATATAATTTGATGTAATTACCGCCAACATAAAACCACGCTTCTGTACGGCATTACGTACGAATTACACCGGCTGCTGCCAGATTTTTTGCGCGAAAATAATTCGTGCACAAATTCGTGCGCAATAAACTACAGCCAGGCATGTTAAGAAGCATTTTCGGTGGTTGGTGGCCCGTCAGCCATAGGTGGTCGTCATGTAAATTCCGGAATTTCACGAGTCCGCAGAGGTGGATGCCGCCTCGCGTGAGAAACTGGTTGCTCGTGTGTTTCTGCGCGGCCGAAAACGTGCGTCCCGTTCGATCGCTTATTGCCTCGCTTGTATTCTCCAAGCAGGAGGAAAAAAAAATCATCACGACATGCGGTGGCCGGCGCGCAGAAGAAACATCGATGCGCGCCGGCCAGCAGGATCATTAATACGCAAGCAGGCGCGGGTTTTGCGCGGAGGTCAATGATTCAATCGCTCTTCGCAAGCTCGCGTACAAACATGAGCAAACATTTCTCATCGCATATCGAACAACTTCGGCTAAATTTAAATTGTGTTGACAACATCCGCGCATGTTCCGCGCGATGCAAGTATTGCGAAAGTTTCCTCCATGCGCGGGAACACTTACAGCAAAACAAATGCAACGCTTTCTTCGTGTTCCTTGTTAGGGCAAACTCCGGCGCGCCAAACTCGGCGAAAACCGTGCGGAATTATCCAGCGCATTAAAGAATTAACCTGCCGCACATTGCGAGTAGCGGAAAAACATAAACGCAAAATTATGGACTGCAAAATTATATCCCAAGCAAACACACACATATACAAAACCGCAAAATAAAAACACAAAAAGAGAAAAAACGCCGCCGTAGATGGGTCGAGATGTTTTTAAATCTAATTAACATGCAACCGTCCGGAAAAGTTGCAGCACATTTAATTAAATCCGATTATGTGAACGAATGCACTGCGTACACAGTGTTTTATTCCTCTTAAATTTTGTTCCATATTCGCGTGTTGCGTCAGTGTTGAAAGAGTTGCGACAAGCGCGTGTAAATAAAGCGTAACTCAGGTCGATTTTGGAGAACGATTAAATTTGAAAGAATTTGCGGTTGAGTTACACTCATCGATATTCACTCGATGCCGAAGCACGCGGCGAAAACGACGCAAAAGTGGTTTACCTTAATTAATTATTAATGAGAGCGTAGCCATCGTGGAGGTGATTAGTCCACGCCGCGCGCCGGCGGGCAAGAGAGTAAATTCCACGCAAACAGCCAGCAACTATTGCCTCACATTCATTACCACATTTATGTAAACGCACGCACAAACACGCGCGCTAAGAGCCGATGCGTACACCATGTCAAATGCAGGTGTTTACAATTCAAATTGACTTCTACTGCCGCCGGCTGTGTGCGAGTCGATGATTCCGCAGCGATTTTCGGAGTCGCCGCAAGGAATTCCCAGTTCGACAGGTTGGAGCTAACTTGAAGCTAAATCAAGACTCGAACGCGACGGCGACCCCGTAATGTGATGCGCCGTATAATCAGTTGGAGCTGGAGCAACAACCCGTGGCTGGGAAATTGAAAAAAAATCAACAACGATGTTATTAAACTTCTACTTCTACTTCTGATTATCTCGACACACGACACTATTTTATCAACTCTAATTAATATATGTATACGTAATATTGAGACCGGTTTAATAGAAGAAATATTAGCAATATATAATATTCAATACTTTTTTATGTCTCTCAACTTTTAGTTCTTTTTGGTGCTGATGGTTCTGATATTGATGAAAAAAATCAAACGAACAAGTTCACTCTTCACGGACGCGCGTCGATTGACTGTGGCGCGATGACTTCGTCGAGTGTGCCATCAGTACCAGCGGCCGCGAAGTGTGCGAGGACGCCGGCGGAGAGAAGTGGCAAAAAAGCATTCCTCCGGCATCATCGGGGCATCGCGTCGGGTCTAAGGCTGTCTCCTAGCATGCTGATGATCTTCAATTCGTGCGCATGCGCGGATTGTGAGTGCGCATGCGCCATGCGCCTTCTGGGAGGAGTCTACTGCATGCCGCGGTGAGCATGCACATCTTCAGCAAGCTAGGACGCAGCATAACTGTGCGTCCACACGCGTACCACTCAACCAGTACCCAGACGCGCTACAGCGGCACCGAAGATGAGAAACTTGTCCTCTGACTGACTAACTGGATGGTAAACTGTACACACATGTATTGCACTTTACAATGTATAGGTATTAACAATATCAATTGAAAATAGACTAATTGAAAAGTGGAAAATGGTGTGTGAACGAAGTTAATTCAAGGCAATACTAGGTTATTTAAATTAATTCGAATTGAATTAATTTTGTGTTAAGTGTTAAGATTTGATTTGATCGCATGACAACATTGTTGTTGGGTCTAAATGTTCCTTTTTTTGGGGCATGTTTGTTGCCACTCTTTCATCCACGTAGTCTGCTGAAATTGTTACTTTAATTCTTATTTGATTCCTATAGAATTCATATAGGATAATTAAAAAACCGAACCTACACAAAAAACGTGTATTCTCACAAAATAAATATATCCCGTCATCCGTGTAAAGACACAATATGCTTACCAACACGTACACTAATAGGTAAATGCTCATGCATTAATGCGACCGATGTTAAAGCGCATGTTTTCGACATATTCGTCCGCTCGCCACACGATTTTTATCACCGCGAAGAATTCGCAATTGCATTCGCGAGTGAAAGCCATCGCAAGCCAGCGATTAACCACCGAATCCAAATCGTTTACGTATACATACGAATACCAAACGCATACCTATCGTTTGGCGCATTTTCTCATGACCAACTTACCGAAGACGAAGACGCGCAAGTGCATATTTCATGCCCCAACGGCAATCGTTTTCCATGCGATTGATACGATGGAAAATTGAAAATTGCCAACCATTTTCAGCGGAGCAATTAGAAACGCATTAGAAACTTTTTACAATTATATGATAAAAATCAATGACTATAAACGCACTTAAAACGTAAAGTTCATCCTAATTGAGTTTTCATAAATAGTCAATCATTAGTATCGTGCTCAGCAACGTAGGCAAGGTCGGTTAATTTATTGCTCGCGCATTTTAGTGTCACTCGCTTTGTAACGAATCATCTGCATTAACCTATGCAAACACCGCGGGGAGAAGCGGTGCCGGCAGGAATGAAGAAGATCCTGTTACCGACGGCGGATTCGAATGGCTACTCGCCGCACAATTAGACGGCAAGGTCGCGCCGATCATTCCGATCTCGCGCGATAAGCGCGTCTTCGCGCAGCTTCAACACACTCGCTGAATCATCATCGTCACCAACATACGCACACCGTGTAATGGCTACGTCCTAATATGCTGCTGAGTATCCATTCGCCCAGCTGTGCGCATGCGCTGAGACACATACATTTAACTCTACAGTCTACCTGGACTCAGCATGCGTCTAACTGTACGTACCATAATTACAGTTAATGTTTAACATGAATTAGCAACATTAGAGTGTTTCTTTCCACGAATGATTTCGGTGGCATTAAGCGCCGTCTTATCGCAACATGTACGCAAAATCGCAAATGACTCATAATTAGACAAATGCGTAATTATCGAACTTAAACAGCATGACTGTTAGCCGTGTATGCGTACAAGCAAAAATATTTCTTGCACATGTTCAAATTCATGTTATTAGAAGGTACATCTCTTGTGTTCAATTGTCAGGCATGTAAATGTCGCGACAATGACACACAATTAAACGCATTCATAACGTAATTAATTAAAAAACGAGAAAAACGCTAAACGCTTATCATCGGGGTGCCCGGCCGACACCTTGAGAGCGTTCCATTAATCGCACACGCATGTAGAAGTGTGCGGATGCGAGGTAAAAGTGTTGCGTGGATGCACATCAGCGTATTACGCGATTGTTGTGTTTGAGTATGTTTTACTTTCTAATATTGATCACACACAAACTCATGCGCACAAACATGCTGTGATGCTTCGCAGCTTTCGCACTTCACTTCGCTCGCGTGGTGCTTGTTTTGGGGCCGTATTTTAATACGCTATTTATTTGCGCGCTGACTTCCACACTTACGCTTCCTCATCGCATGTGAAACGAGCATGCGTAGAAATGCTACGTATGAGTGTGTGTGTGTTGATGATGGTGAGCTAATTGAGTGGATGGCATAACTGGCGAATTATGCAACTATGCGGTAGCACAGAAAAAACACACAACACATCTCAAATACTGCCGCTCGCCGCTGGATTTAATTACGTATCGCTTAATTATGCCGCTCAGGTGGATTTTTCTTGTGAAATGCCCAAATGCAATGAGCAATCTCGGCTGATATTCGAAATTGGAACTCAAACACATCAAGACTTTCAAAAACATCACCAAAAAGTTGATATGCGAATCCAATGATATCACCAGCTCCTCAATAAAATGTAACGTACGTGCGTACGTGCTACAAATTTTTGCATAACTCAAGAATGTTATTGAACGATACACGTTCGCGTTGCAAATCGCTAAATTTCATGCTAAATTGAGTGTGGCGCCGCTTATCAGCGATTGCAATTCATATTTTATGAAATGTTTAACTGACACGCCATTGTAAAGTTGCACATTCGATTAAAACCGGACACCCTCGACTGCGTGCGACATGCTGTTGCACCGCAAGCGTAATTAAGTCATTCGTTATTTTGCGTAAATATTTGCGCTATTTTGATGCGCATTCAGAAAAGTTTATAATCTGTGACAGGGATGCATGGCCGGACACATGGTTGTGTATTTACACTCGTCATATTTAAATGCAGCGTAGGTCAAACGGCGCAATAAAAATCGCATTTGCATGCAGCTGTCCGACAATGTGGGCAATGCGCAAATAATTTGATTGCGCTTTAATTTATATCGCGTGTAAATTGTGTCACGCCGCACGCGGGTTGGTGCGATATGAAGCAGGCGACATTGGTCACCAGATGGCGCCTTTCAGCGCCCCGCCATGTGCATTTAAAGCCGCTACGTGCACTTGCAGCACAGATAATGTGCGCATCTTCGCGCCAATGTTAGGTGTGTTCGTGAGTGTCCACGGGCCATTAGATTATCGTTTGCAGGTTTAATAAAATGAAATCTGGCACGTTTTATTTAATGCGCATGTTCTTTTTCAGTTTTTCAATTTTCAAACAATTTCGGAAAAACAAACCAATTAACTTTGAGAATATGTTCTCAGATAGTTAACACACATTTAAAAAAAAAATTGAGCTTTTAGTAAGAAATGTTTTCTAAGATATTTACACTCAAAGCTGCTATAGCACGTCTTGCACATAGGAGGCGATCGATCCCATATCGTAACAAGTCTTGATATAAAGCTCGTAGCGTAACTGTTGAACGCTATTGTCAGGTTTCCGTGAATGTAAAGCAAGTTATGACTACTTTCGCATGTGGTCGTAGAAAAAATATTATTAAGAAAAAAAACTATCATCTTATCAGAAACCATATAATTAAAAATGACCAATCTCCTTGTTTCACTCTTTATTTCATAACGCAATGTCACTATATGAAAATGTGTATATATAAAAGTTATAGTGAGATCATCCTCATACATGTAGATATAAACAGTTGGTAGCTAATAATAAGAAATAACTCATTAATTTCATAAATAAAGATTAAAAGACTTTCGTTTTAAGGATTAACATATTCCATAGTCACCTCGTTTGTATGCCAAAGGTGAAAACGACTCGGCATACCTTTGCATATGATAAATACGCTCATAATTGACAGCAGTAAAAATCAACCATTGTCTCCGTCTTCGATCAGACAGCGTATGTTTCGCGACGCAAAAAAAGCAAATTCGTGCGCGCATCATCAGCTGCAATAAACGTAAAATAGCGCAAAACTTCCAAATTGATTGCGAAAGGTCAAACGTACGATCGCGGAGATAAACAATCGTGCAAACCGAGGCGACTTGTCGCCGCACATTGAAGAAGAAATCCGCAAAGCGTGGCTGCGCTCAAAACACGAGACAGCCGTGTACACACACAAACACACACGCACACCAACACACACACACACCTAGGCATACACGTACAGCGCGGAGAAGATCGAGGATGTTCTTGACCTTTGCGGAGACGCGACCGCGATCGTCATCGACGAGTCCCGTCTCTGCTGTGCTGCTGCCGCCGCCGCCGTCACCCAGCATCCGCAGCGGTGCCGGCGCTGGTACCGTACGTGCACGCACGACCTTTGCCATCTTCGCGCCGAAGCGGAGATACGCTGAGAGCCATCTTCGAGCCATCCATCGCACAGCTCCACCTTAATTTCATCCGCGCCATTCTCTTTTCTAGCGCGCATCGCTCGTTTATTTCCAACGTTTCACTACCGGATTTTGTGTGAAAGACTTTTTTCTCGCGTATTCAGAGAAATAACACTCGCAAAAAGAGGTTACCATCGCTCATCGAATCATCATACGTCTCGAAAAGATACGATTATTAATATTTCTATATGAATACAATAGCAAATACGTCAGATTGTAATCTCTTAAGAGCCAATCTGAGCTGATTTAATAGCATTTCTAACTTGATATATATCTAACTGGATTCATGGCTATAAGTTCAAGCGTATTAGTAGAGAGCTTAATTGATGTGTTAAATTTATAAATCTTCGAAGAAAACTCATTCCCCTGATCGTCCTAAGTGACTATAGACAATGAAAATATGATATACAATCTACAACGTTCTTTATATGAGAAATAATTTAGTGTAGCTGAACAAAGAGCAGTGTGGAGTATGTTACTTGATCTATTTGTAGGAGACTTGAACCAACACCCTCGACTTGCACTCTTCGGAGAGTTTTGAAGGAGTCACTCTTTCTTATTTGCTCTTCTTGATGAGCATATAGAAAACTAAACCCTCAAAAAGCTAATAATATTTGAATAGATGTATGTTTGGACGCTCCAATAATCTAATTTAAACTTAAAATGTTACTATCTTAAAATTTTGAAAAAGAAATTCCAAAGGGGATGATGCTATTGTCGAAATGATCTTCAATGGTCGGTAATTGAGTAGAAACGATTGTAAATGATAGCAGAATCGTCGTTCCAGAGACCTGTTAGACTTGACGCGTATGTCCGCTCGTCGCATCAGCATTAAAGTCAGCATATTCTAGTATATCAGGTGAAATAAATAACGTTCAAGTTTCTCTGCTCTATCCGAACGCCTCCAGCGCGCTGCGATGATGCCTGCGAAGGCTTTTCCGCGAATGGCCTTTGTGCGCACAACAATCGAGCGTTTGCTGGCCATCTACGTGCAATGATACGGTGCGCGCACGGCAGCTGTGTGCCTTACTTTCCTTCTCGGTGCATCTCTCCATGCGATTCAGGCAACGGATTAACCTCCATTTGAGCGTGTAAATCTATAAACGGTCAATTTGTGCATTGCGCGCTCGCTCGCATTGGGGCCCGGCACAATTGGCACTCATACGCATTCAGAGCCGCTGCGCTAATTAAATTCGAAAGGTGTGCTTCAATACACCGCGCATAACCTCACCATAATCATATTGACATGTACAAAGAGGTTATATAAAAAAGATAGCACATAACCTTTACTGGCAACCTTAACTGATTTCAATTCAGAAGAGGGATTAATGGTGAGCCGTTGTAAGCTTTTGTATAAAATACAATCATCGGCGTCGGAACGAATGCGAAAGAGTGGTAATTGAGTTAAATTTATGCGCCACTCGGTGGCATTATGCGCGCAAGTGCATTACCGCCGGCTGCAATGATCGCACTTCGATTGCATTGCAATCCAATATGCCGCCCCCTTCCACCCTGCCTCCTAAGAGCACTAATAATGCCATTATGCCATCGGCGAACCCGCTGCGATTCCGGTCTTGTGCCAGCGACCCATCTCCGATTTGCTGCCACCGCGTTATTCGTCCGAAAAATGCACAAGACAGCAGCGTCTAAACATGCTTTCCACGTGGCTTTCTTGCCATCTTCCCAAATATGAGTATGGCATCATTGCGCTCGGCTCTGCTTAGCTTTCAGACACTCCCACGCATTGTTGCATGCAATTTTCCTGATTATATTCCCAACAACACTACAAACAAAACATAAAAAACCGCACTAGAGCGCGCTGTTGTTTTTTTGTTGTTGCCAGCGTTCGGTTGTGACTTGACGCATTGTGTGCGTTCGCACATAATATTTCCACATTAGACGCAAATAGAGCGAAATTCAAATCGAAGCCAAACTATATCCGGGTTGAGGTTCTCAGGTTCCCAAATTAGTGAGATATGAAGCCGTAATATGAAAACTTTTTAAATTGCTTAATTTGGCCGGAATAAGCGAACAACTTACCTCCGCGTGTCGTAGACATAGGTTTTGTTTGCTCCACAGTTCGTGCATACAGTAAGAGCTGTACAACGGAGTAATACGCTACGTTAGAAACAGGGTGCAGGCGCTCGAAAAAACAAATGCCATTTGGAAAATCATTAAACGAAACAGGGCGCTAGCAGAAAGCAAGATGCGCGCGGCTCTATTAAACAGCAGGGCAACCAACGCCCACACAAACAACCAACAAAATGCGAATGAAAACATACACAACAGAAAATTGCAAACATCGCGCAGATTCCTCCCTTGTGACGATAAAAAAATCAAACAAAGCCAAGCAAATAAAGCAGGCAAAATTAGTCTGCAGAAAGAAGTAATTAAAAATAATCCTCCATAAAGCCGCAAACTAGGAGTTTCGATTCTCAAAGAAATCATAAATCAAACTGTAAAAATGTATCAACTTTTTAAATTTGTAATGTAACAATATCAGACCGTTCAAACTTTAATTCAACTTTCGACGTGCAATTTGCGAACTACTGACACCCAAAACGCGCTTAATTAGCGCAGACAAAGCGCGGCGCATTGTTACAATTCCCAGGCGGGCATAAATGTAACATTAGTATTTTATAAATTAGGGAATAATTGAAGCGACAGCCGTGGCGCCACACGGTATTCATAGCCACTTAGCGATGAAAGTGAGCTTTTTGCTCGCTCGCTCGTAAATAACGGCGGAGGCGGCGCGGCGCGCAGATGAAGATGCTGCCGAAAAACGCGCGGAAACGAAAGTCGAAGAGATGTGCGTGCGCGTGAAAGTTGCCGGCTACCAGCGAGGAAAGTGACCGATTGTGCGGCGGCCGTTAATCAACCGTTTAGCAATTATTGTCGTTGTCGCAATCGCGCACGATTACAATAGGTAAAGCACATGGTGTTTAATTGACGCGCAATTGACTAGTTGCAAACGAATAAATAACGCCGATTTGCATATTACAGATGAGCTTACAGTCTTACAGCCTTACAGCAATAGAAATAGAGAAAACCTCAATAAAATGTTATTATCAGTAAGACAGTGAAATGTTAAGGTGGAGAGATAGCTATGAGAGAAACTAAAAAAAAGAAAGCTAAATATAAAAAATCAATCAATTTTGCATAAATAATACTTCAACAATTAGAATATCATTACATTTAATGAAACTTCATTCTATTAATGGGACTCTAATAAAGACCACACATAATAGAAACAATAAAGAACAATTACGTATTCCCAACATTGATCAGTTCTTCCTGATGTCATCCAAAATGCAAAATTGGTAAAGTTTGGAAATCAGGGCGATTGTAATTTTATAGCATCGGAAATAAAATTTGATCAGGTTCACACGGACAGAAACATACATACATACACATACCGGGTCGGGGGCAGCCGGCAGGAATTCTCGAATACACGAATTGGTCGTTGTCGACGCTGCATCGCGTCGCATCGCCGATTCGAATCGAATATCGAATCACTGTTCCATCGGTGATTTCACATGTATGGCCTCGATTCCTGCGACACAATCGAATCCCGCTCACAATGCACGTTGCAATACGAGTGCACCGTATAGGAAAACATACATGTGTGTGTCTCAAACAAACACGCATGGCGCGACAGAACAACGCACAGAAAATGTATCATGACGCGTCGAGGTTTATACCGATTACGCGTAAATTTTCCTCCAACCTCTTCTCTATCTTCTTAGGACTATGTCCACACATGTTATTCATCCTTTCGGGTATTTATCTAGCGCTGGTCTTGTCGGGGTGATTTTTTTTCTGCCCGATAGATATCGACTTGCAAATATACCGGGCAAGTGCAATTTCTCGTTCCCGGGCTATTGTGCAGCCACCTAAAGACGCGCATTGAAGGCAATCGCTAATTAATTATGCATGAGGTGAGATGTTACCGCACACAATTAGCGATAGCAACACTAAGATTAGCGTAATCCATAATGCAATCGACTATCTCAGCGGCAACCACCATCCCGTTGCGCACAACCTCACCTGTCACCCGGTCCGGCCGCAGTTTCATCATTGCAAGCAATTTAATTAAACGATTACCAACAACACGTTGATTAATACGTGCAGGCGCGGAGTGCTTTGATTAAAAGCGGCGGCGTGCG
>JAODGA020051237.1:0-16703 GCA_027574885.2 Drusilla canaliculata
AATGCGTGCGTTCACACCAAATTTTTGTTGCGTACGTAAGTCGTTTGTAGGCGCTTCCAATACAAATAAACAACAAGCTACAAACAACGCAAGTTTGGTTTGAACGCTGATTTATAGATAGAATCCAATTGGTGGAGATGCAACTACAATCTTAAAACGTCAAACGACAGCTAACAGTTATAACAAAATATCAACAATAGCTTCTAAAATGGTAAATTTATGTTTAAATTATGTGATTAACATAATATAAATTTAGTTTTACTTATGTATAATTTATACTTTATAATTATGATGATTATTAAAATAACTGTCTAAAAGCTGAAAATAGAAAACAAATGCAATTTTGACAGATCATATAGATCTTATAAACATTGTTTGGATTACTTCCAAATTTTTAAGAAATTAATATAATTTAAGTTAACAAAATATATAATTAATGAGTTTCTCAATTAATCATTTTTTTAAATGCATACGTTAGAATAATTTTGTGTTTAAATAATATGATAGTAAAATATTTAAATTTAGTAAACATCAAGTCCGCGCCCATCGGGTATGTTCGTTTTGAATCGTGTTGTAGGTTACATTGTTGTCAGTTTTATAAAATACGTTAAAAATGCAAAGTTTTGTAGGCGTTTATTTAAGAATAGAAAAAGTTGTAAATGATGTTGGATGCTATTAATGTAAATAGCAAACATGGGATGTAATTAGTAAGTGTTGTATTCGTTGAATGTGGTAGTTGGTGGTAGAATGTTGCGACTTGGCAACGCCGAACGCGCTCAGATGCGACTGGCCGCACACTGCGGCACTAGCGTCGTACGTGCGCTGTACGCCTGTATTGGCCGCTCAGCCAGTGTGGTAACCTTTCCATCCGCGTCGTCGCGGCGAGAGTAGTAGCGCTCCCCGAAGTGTGTGTGTACCGCGAGAGCCAGCCGCCGCCGCCGCCGCCGCCGTTGCCGCCGTCGTCGTCGCCGCACACCGTCCGCGCACGCTATGTCTCGCTCATGATAATGACTCGGTCTTGGTGCGCGGAATCCGGCGGTTGAGTGTGTGCGCGAGCAGCGCTGAGTGAACGCCGCCGCCGCAGCCGCAGCAGCAGCAGCAGGCGCAGCCGCCCCGCGTTACGCGTGCATCGCCGCCGTCATCGTCGCAGCCAGCCGCCGCCGCCGCCGCGCCGTGTGTCCGCAGCTGCAGCAGCAGGGCGCGCAGCAGCTTGTGGGTGGGTGGTGCGGGGGTGGGGGGCGCGCTCGTACGCCGCCCGCATCGTGGTTGGTGGTGTGGTGTGGTGGTGCTGCTGCTACGCTCGTCGAACGTCGTCGTTTCGCCGTCTTCATCTGCGTGGGCGCCGCCGTCGCGAAGACGACGGCCCGCGCCACAACAGCCGCAAGCTGGCGACGAACAACAGCGATAGCAAATCGAACATGGCCTCGTCGGCCAAGATCCTGCAGACGAACTCCGCCTGGTTCCAGAAGAAGATCAACCTGCGGCCGCAGCATCGCGGCGTGCATCTCGTCACCGAGGAGATACTGCGCCAAATCCCCGAGCTGACGCAGTTCGCGATGGGCCTGTGTCACGTTCAAAGTAAATGCACTATTGCATGGCCTCGTGGCGTGCGTGTGTGTCTGTCCTGTGTGTGTGTTTCAGTGTATGTGACTGTGTGTGCATGTGTGTATGTTGTCGGGGGCGGTGGTGGCATCCTCGGCGCGGCTGTCGCATGCAATTGCTGCCTTTCGCGCACCACCCAGTGCGTACACAAACACACACACGCGCGCGCATTTTTGTATGTGTGTGTGTATGACATGCGCCGCCGCCGATTATCAACCGCCGCCGACCACCTACACGCACTTAGCCTACTAGCCTACATACATTTTTGACCCACGCGCGCGCCGGACACTCCACACACTCATCACTCCACAATAACCACCATAATGCTAATCCGGAGGCGGCAGCGGAGGCGGCATGCCACTGTGGGATTTGGTGGATTGATCTGCATGCACCACTCCGCGTAGCCGCGTACATCAATTACCCACAAATACAAACAATGCGCCCAACAAATTATCACTGCCCCCGCAGCGGCCGCCGTTGCCGCCGCCGCATGCCGCCTCCGCAACACAATATCGAAAACATTATGATTATAAAATCGATAGGATATAGCATTAGCAATATTGTTATCAACGTGGTTCTCGGTCGCTGTTTTAGTTCTGCACACGTCGGCGAGCCTCGCGCTGAACGAGAGCTGGGATCCGGACGTGCGGGACGACATGGAGATGATGCTGAACAAGATCGTGCCGGAGGGCCTGGCCTACAGACATTCCTGCGAGGGACCCGACGACATGGTCAGTATTGCCGGCAGCAGCAGGCTGTAGCGCCGTAGCCGCAGTGGCATTACTTATTTATTCTGCCTGCGCCCCGCAAATCTGATCGCTTGCGTTTTGTCGGCGGTAGTAATCGCGAGTATGAATTATTCACGCCGCAAATTGTATGCGACGCACATGCATCCTTGACATTGGATGGCCTGGCCCAGGTTTGCTTAGCCTTTGGACTTTTCCACTTGGTGGTTCGATCGCACCACGGCGAGGAGCGTGCGAACGTACATCCAAAGCAGATAACACATGTCTAATCAGCAAGTGTTAAAATTGATTTCATTTGCATTTTACTCATATCTTCATTACATATCTATCATTCTGTTTATCAGGCCATTTTCAGCAAGTTAGAACTTGTTACAATCAAAATTTGACAAAGTAGACTATATTTCATTCATTTTTGAATTCTCAACATTGTTGCAATATCACATCACAATAAATGTAATGAGATAAATCAGTAGTTCAGAAGTATAGAAATATGGAAATTGCGTTATGATCAAAGTTTAACGAACAAAAAGCTCAACATAAATCAAACAATTTGTGTGTGAAGTAATGCAGATTTTATTAATTGCAACAATTTTTTTGTCGTTAAGTGAATACTCATTGTTTAACATACAGAAGTTGTGAATAATGCGAAAATTACACAAACTTAACCGTTTACATGTTACAACTAATGTTATCGTTTTGAAATCTATCAAATATTGAATTTTATAGACGTTTGAATACAAATTACGAAGAAATTTTCAAAAGGAATGATATAAATCGAGTAGACCTATTCTTGAGTTTTGATGGCTCCTAAGGGGTTCGTGCACGATCATTAATAATGACATTACTTGCATCATTGCACGTAACGTATTGGGCGTCATTCTAACTTTTAGATTTTATACGGTCATTAATAATGTCATTCCGATAAAATAATAACATTATTACTAATCCTGAACGAACCTCGATAAAAGGTAGAATCTTGACTGATGCTTTCTTAAAGGGTTTCTACACCATCAGTAATAAAGACATTATCAATAATGACATTACCTCCATCATTACAGGTAACGTAATGGACGTCATTCTAACTTTTAGACCTTATACCCGCTATTAATAATGTCATTCCGATGAAATAATGACATTATTACTGATCGTGTACGAATCTCTCAACAGACCGTTTATAGTTTGTTGATTCTGTAAAATCACGTTAGAAAGCTTTATTTTTTATCGAACTTTAACAAAACTATTGCTTTTCTTAAAATTTTAATTCATATAACAGCTTTATAGCATGATTATATGGAGCGATGATTAGTGGTTCACTTACGGACTATGAGTGTTTATTAATAGTTAGAAAAGATCTGTAATGTTATGATGAATAATGAAGGTTTACCCTTGTTTCGTGTGTTTTTAGCCGGCACACGTGAAAGCGTGCTTCCTCGGTTCGTCGCTGACGATCCCAATCACGGAGGGCAAGCTGAACCTGGGCACCTGGCAGGGGGTGTGGCTGTGCGAGCATCGGGACCACGCCGGCTCGCGGAAGCTGCTCATCACGCTGAACGGCTGTTTGCGCGACTCGTCGTGCACGCCTTTATCGCCGGTCAGTCCGATGGCGAGCACGAGCAGTTAGGGAAGGAACTCGGGGCATTCCCTGTCCAAGCACTGAGCCGCTCCCAGGAGCGGCGCCGGGTGGACAAGCGCGGGAATCGCCTCGAGTCTAAACGCGAAACACACGAACTTTGTTTGTATAGTGGTACTAGTGTCACACACACACAAAAAAAAATATGATACGGAGAAACGGAGCGCGCAAGCTGAGCATGTAGCTGAGAGATCGGCGGTAAGAGCGTCGATTGAAGATGACGATGATGATGATGATCGGGGGCAACACAAGCACGCAGCGCATGCGTGCGCCCAGCAAGAGCAAAAGCGTAATAAAGCAACTAATACAAGAAAAGGGAATTATGAATATTATAATGTTAATCGTAAGCGGACGGCGCGGATCCGGACGCACGCAGAGGCGCGTTGTTCTCGTCATTCGACAGCACCAACAACCGAGAAAAAAAGAAAACAACCCGCGTTGTTGTTCCGCTTTGTATCTGCGTTTGTTGAGACACAGCGCGCCCGTATTGTAACAATTCATGATGTAACACGATGGTGAAGCGCATTTATTAAAGATATGGACTTAAAAAATCTAATGACAATATGTACATAACGCCTGTGCATCTATTAATTTTAATATTGACTTATAGTACGTGGTAAATGATGACACAGACACACACACATACACACAAACGCAAGAAACATAACACGGGAGGTGGTGAATTGCATTCGTTGCGTTTACATGTAGGCCGCCGCCTCCAGCGTGGGTTGCTTTGCGCGCTAATAACGGCGGCGCAATGCGAGAGGGAGAACTCACTCGATTTCGGGCCTATCGAAGACACACACACACAAAATACAAACACACAAAACGCCCTCAAAACAATTGTAAACGAGCTTTGTTTTTGTATCGTTCATATCATCTTACACTGGAGCCGCCATGTTCTTCACAAACCACGTGTCATAAGCAAGTTTTCGCTCTTATTTTGGATTTTTTGTTATTGTAAAATCCATTGTCTTACGTTTCTTGTACATAATTCTAAGACGGCAGTACGCTAAACGCAAAGAAACCTATGAACTATAATAATTAACGATCAGCGGAGGAGATAGAATGATAAATACTAACGGGTTACGGGTTGTACATATTAAGACTTAATCGAGGCAGTTTGCAGCTGTTTGGATCATAAGCGAGAGCACCGCACGTCGGCGTCGTGTTTTTTTTTGTAGTGACAAAAGAGTGACAAAAAAGAGAAATGAAAATAATTAGTGAAGAAAATTACTATGTGTGGACTGACTTGGTCTGTCTTCCTGCCTCTGCCCACCCCCCCAACAAAACATTAAAAGAGATGGTTTTACAAACACACAACCAGCGCAAATGTTGGTTTGTTTCAAATTACTGTATTTGTTGATGCTGCGTTGTTGTTCGTGCGCTAAACCTGCGTAATGATTGCAGTTTCACTCATGCATGTTGAAATGATGAATTTCATTTCCTAGGGCTTCAAATCTCTGCGAATATCCGAATTATTTAATGCATGTAGAGATTTCATTCGTTCTTCTTTGTATTTTTTGTTTGGTGGTTTAATGTGACGAACAACAACGCAGAGAAACTAAGCGTTGAACGTAAAAGAATTCCATCCTCTTATTGTATACAACGATTATATTGTTACTTTTAGTTTAGTTCTTTTAGATCAACAAATCGCGTTCTGAACTGCATGCAGTGCTGTTACGACGAAATTATGAACTCACAGGGTACTTGGATTTACAGCGCGAGATCTAAAAAACAAAAAAAGAGTAAATTTTAAAGGAAACCGAACCGAGGACGAACACACACACGTGACTGTACGTGGCGCTTTTTAATTGGGGGAGAAACGCATAGAAATTAAAGAAAACGAATCGATACTTATTATTAAACAATAATTAGGTAATCGAATATTATCAATTCCGAAAGTAATCACTATGATGCACGTTGTTATTGAGTACACACTGATAATTAAGAAAGATAGAGAGAGAGCGATCGCGTTAGGGATTTTCCGATTTTTTTGTTTGTTGATTGATTCTTGGTGAGAATGATTGTAAGAATGGGGGTGGCAGCTGCACGTGCGAATGCTGCGGGTTTGTGAGTTTTATGTTTGTATTCGACCGAATTACACGCTGTACGTTCACATTCCGTAAGAATGGCTCGAGAAATTACCATTTTGTATTTTTATTGATTTCCTGGTAATTCCGATTTCGGTGACATTATGTAATTATGAAACGGTTGTGCATAGAATTGCGAAATTGAAACATTTTACCAAATATCACATACCCATTGCGATTGGGGTACCTTGGCAAAGCAAATCAAATCGCTTTGTAGATGACCTATTACCTGATATCTAATATTTTTGAAATTCGCGACTAGTGTATGAACCAATTTCGAGTGTGACGCTCAAAAAAAATCCAAAAAGAATCGATCCACATGCGTTGCCAACTCAACACTCCGCACACACTTTTATTTTTTTGAATAAGATGAAACCGATGGATCGATGAACACATTTTGCTGATTAAATAAATAGTTATGAAAATATGCGCGCCTATCCGTCCCTACTTATGAGTCGCTAACGAGTTAAGAGAGATTAAGAGATTAGCAGAAATGCGTTACGATTTGGGGGCAAGCGAAAAGCGAGTACAGCGGGCACACAACACAAGCGCGAAAGAAGAAGCAAAACAATGTTCACTAATAATAAAACAAACTAGTTGACTAATTAAGAAGGCACGCGTTGGGCAGAAATTTACATACTAACATTTTAAATAAATTATAAACCAGCGACATATTGTAAATATTGTAAAAAGGAACAAAATACTAACTTGATGAAGATGGGATGGACATGAACACACTCGTCGCGGTGGTGTGGTAAAATCGCGAGGCTGGGACAAGTTCGACTCACACCACGCACACACACACACACAAATTGCACACAACAGAAGAGAAATTTACCTTTTCGAAGGCGCTGTGCGGCCGGAGTAAATTGAAAAACGAGGAAACAAACACCAACCGCTTCATTATTGTATCAGATAATCAAGTGAATTGGTGCTACTAGTCCTTACCACTTAAACATATTTTTCGAATTTTGATTATAGAACTTAAATTTATCGCAATTACCAAGTTAATTCATTCATTCGAATACCAATTGATAAGCAATGAAACATAATGTACAAAAAAAAAGAAACCTAAGAAGTAATACAATCTTGCGCACATAGACACACTGACTTCTCATGAAAGCGGCGTCTTTTTGAGTATCGGCTGCAACTTTCGCGCTTCACATCCTTGTGGATTAAAAAAAAACAAAGAATTGCTCACCCAAATGCAGCAATAATTAATTTATGCGTGCGTATCAATTGGGTGTGGAGCGCAAAATGGCCGCCGATGGTTTCATTCGTCCTTCCGCATAAAAAAAAGGTAACTTCAACCTTCGCATGGTCTATTTAACTGTTGAATTTTTATTGTTACATTCCGCGAGGAGATTGTATCACATTCTTCATGGCGCACGGATTCGATTTCGTTATGATTACCAAGATCGACACTAATATTAGAGTATATGGGGGCGCGCAAAACTTGAATCACGCCAAGTATCGAAACACAAACGCGGCGAAACCCCGCAGACAACCCGAGCAAAGCGATATCTCCACGAAATTTGAGCTGGATGCCGAGAAACAAACATGAACCGATACACAAAACACCCACAGAGACATTTGAAAGTTACCAAAAAAATGTGCGAGCATCGAGTGAGTTGTTTGTCAGTTGTAAACACTGCCACATAATAAATACAAAAAAAAAAAACAAGAAAAAAAAAAACAAAGAAATAATTAATAATTAAATGAATAAAGAAATTTACTAAATTATGATTATCATTATTATTATTATTGAGGTATATGAGAATTTAATTTGTATATAGTTGTGGAGACGTTGGATGGTTAAAGGCGGAGTAAATAAAACGAGCGCATAGAAATGAAATTTGCAAATGAAAAAAAAAAGCGAGGAACTGCGTAATTGATGCAAACGATTGTTTCAAATTTCACTACGTAATAATTGGCTGTCTTGTCGTGGGAGGCGGCGACAGGGCGCTGATTGGTTTAAAGTAAGTACTGAGTACCAAACGATTGAGGCAAAAAAAGACCGGCTGAGAACGCGGCCAATCATTGAACATACACCGACAACCCAAAAACAATGTATGATGAAGCAAAACACTACCGAACAAATAGCTGATTATTAAATAATTATTGTAAAGCAAAATGTGAGAACATAAGAAACACGTACATATGTTAATATGTTGGCGCCGCAACACGAAAACGGGTATATAAAGTCGAGAGCGGAACAAATATGAGCGAAGTTACGAACAAACTTAGACATCATTTCGGCCGATAAAAAAAACTTGTTATGATTTACAGTTTCTCGACAATTAGCGAATGAATGAATGAGAAATAAGTACATAAGAAAAACAGAAAAAATAAGACAAACAAACCAAATGCAGCCCAATTCGCATCTATATTGTACCTAGGCGCATAATTTGCATAAATAAATATTAAATAATTACGAATCGTCATTTTCTCTTCTCAGTGCGCAAACACCGTCGAACATGATGAGCTGTTTATTGCTTGTTTCGTGTTACGTTTCGCTTGATCGATTCTCGATTAGTATATCGCTAATGATTTGCTAATTAATAAGTTTCGCACAATTGCACTTAGAACTAACTTAGTGGGTATGTATGTATGAGTGAGTGCGGAGCGCTGGGGCGTGCACCGGGACGCCGTCACTCGCCCGCGGGGATGTTGTGCGGACCCGGCCCCTCCGGTTGTATGTCCTTCATGCGGTCCTTGACTTGCAAGAAACTGGCGCGGATGTCCTCCAACGCCTTGCCCAAGCCGCCCTTGATGTTGTTGAACTCCTGCGTGACGAGCGACAGACGTCCCATGAGGTAGTTCAGATTTTCGTCGACTTCGGTCATTCGGGACGTTATCAGGCCCACCTACAAATAGGAATCGTGTTAAATTCGTTTTCAAGACTCCCACTTCAAATTTCTATGGGAAACCTACCTTATTCTTCATATTATCCATGACCCCCAAGGAACCACTCACATAGGAGTCCGTTTGATTTTGCAGTTTATTGAGTGTATCCGTAGAGGCACTCATCTGTTGATGCATGATACCAATCTGCCGCCACACCTGATCAATATCCTTTCCGATCTTGGACGTGAGATTCGCCAGCGCACCCGTCTCCCCATCGAGGATATTCATCTCGAACGAATCGAAACGTTCCTGAACACTTCCGTTGATCTTCTCGCCGTGCTCCTTGATAAGGTGGCCCACTTCCAGTTTGATCTCGTGTACGCCGTACTCCACCCGCCGCTTGGTGTCGAGTAGTCCTTGCGCAGTCTGTACGAGAATTTCCTCGATTTTCGGCAAGGCACCCACGTCAGTCTTCAGATCATCGTAACCCGCCGCAACGCTGTGGGTAAGATTCTCGGCCGCATCACCTAGTTCGTTGATTGCGTGCAGCATGTCGTCCTGTCTCTTGTCCAATTCGGCAACGAACTCGCGCAATTTCTCGCCAAACGTCGCAGTGACCTGTTCGTGTTGTGTGCTGGAGGTGGTTTGTAACTCTTCAAAGTTATCGGCGGTCTGATTTCGGAACGCATCCAAGTCGGTACGGTTTGGAAGGCTGGCTATTTTCTTCTCCAGGCTGCCGACCTCTTTCAACACCTTCGTGAGCAGCTCCTTGTTTTGCTCCACTGCCTTGGAAACGACGTTATTGTCCTTGTAATCGAGCGGCACGATCTCGGTGTGGATCTTATCGTTGAACTCGGTAAGCTTATGCTCGTACTGCTGCAGGAGCAACTCGTTGCTGGAGAGCTGCTTCTTAGTTCGCTCGAAACTCTCAATGGACGCGCTATTCGCTTTCTTCATGGCGTCCGTATCTTTTGCTAGCTTTTTGAAGCCTTCCTCGATCTTTCCGGTGGACTGGGACATATTGTTCAGCTTATCTAAACCAATTATCATCACATTTGAAATCTAGGAGAGACTTATCATTGATTATATGTACCTTGAATAGTGCGCTGCATGTTGTTCAGTTCATCGGGAATTTGTTTTCGCAGTTCGGTTACCAAGTCCAAGGTATTCTGCATCTGCGTACGTTCTCGATCATCTTTGTTCATCAGTATCGTCTCGACGTTTGCGATTCGATCGTCCAATCGCAGCGTTGTACCTTTAACGGATTCCAGGGCTTTGATTCGTCGCTCTACCATTGTGAGATTCCGCTTTAACTCATTGCCCAATGTACGTTCGCGGAACTCGTGGCGATCGAGTTTGTCTTCCAGCCCACGCATCGTGTGCACCAATGAGAGAATAGCATCTCGGATGTCTTCATTTCTAAAGATTAAGAATTACCAGGATGGGTTTGAATCATTTTTTGTACATGTTGATGTATTATTTGAGTTAACTATTGGCCAACACCAAATTATCAAGTCTCAGAAGAGAAGATCAAGAGAAGAATGGGAAGAGCAATGAAGGACTAGGTAGTCTGATTGTGGTCAAGTCATGAGAATGATATCTGTGATAGTATCAGATAATAACTAAACGTCAGTAAATAAGAACTTTTGAAGCAGATTAAGAATGTTTGAATTGTTGAATTGTGCTATTCTAAACATAGGTTTCAAAAGGCAGACATGTCACAAGTTGCAAGTGATTGGAGTGAATTATTTTTGGGGTAAACGAACTATTAGTACTTCCACTATTTATAACTTGACGCCAACCACACTGGGAGATGCGTGTGAAATCTGGAGCAGCAGCAGCGTGAAGTTGCGACACTGCGCCGCTGCACATGCCTCATCTTCGACGATCTGGCACGTTTTAACACATCGTAAAAAGCACTATAACCATCCGTCAATGCAGCCATCGATGGTGGACGCGTCGCCACTGCGTCCATTATTGTATTTGGAACGATGTTTGAATTACCATTCGTTTATTTTACATCCGGCAGTCTTGTTATAAATATTTACTAAAGTACTACCCTAGGACAACCGAGCGGCTTGTTGAGGAAATGCGCCCGTCAGTGGTCCAGATGTGCGCCATGTTGGCGACGCCGTACGACGGGTACTTACGTGACGGGCTTTAATCCGGGGGCGGCTCGTATGTCATGGGCGGCGAGCGCGACCATCAACAGCAGCAGAATCGTGCGCATCTTGCGGCCCACGTCCCTCGACTGGCCAACGCCGGGCTGAAGAAGTTGAGCTGGAGCCGTTATCAGCGGCGTATTGGTGACGCCGGCGCTGTGCTATCAGCCGCTCTGAACTCTCGACCCACCGGCCAAGGTTTCCGCGGGGCGGGAGTTGTGCTGGAACTGCATGCGTTTTCAAGTTAGCTGTGCATTTCGCTTGTTTTTGGCAACTTTTTGCTTGTAAGCCCACGATTTTTACTCATTATTCGCGCATGGTTTGATCGTTTCGGGGAATTGTGTATCTCCGAAAAATATCAAACGCGCAACTGTACCTTGAGCTCCTTTTACTCCATAAACTAGCTTATCAAATAGTGCAAATCCCAAATCGTCAATTATTCGTCAACAAACTACTTAAAATTCAACTATTCAATTACTTTGTTTAAATCATTGTTTTTGTCCCTTTAATAGCCTGACAAACAAAGGTTTCGATTTAGCTAGTTACAACGCCCCATGTTTGCTGTGTAAACAACGATAATACAAGAAAGTGTCGATTTATCATGATCACTCTTAATAAACAAACATTCATACTGATACAGTAGTATGAACCAAAGTAGGCTTGAATCGATCGTAGACCAAACAAATCGTCGAAGAGAAAATTGAATACATTGGCGTCGCATCTGTATCAATATTATTAATAGAGCATATTTTTTCTTCAAATGACCAATAATTAATTAATTCTAATCTTTGTTTGTTTCAATCTTTGTTTCAACGCTGACTGGGCATGTATTAGTTAAAGACCGTCGGAATTGACAAAGTGCGCTTATTACCCATATATTAAGCAGATGTAATTGAATCGAAGCATCATAAAAGTCCTAATTGAATGAGGGTATTATTAAAGTCAAGACGGCGATGTTTAAGGCGTCTGTGGACAAACCGGCGTCTGTTGTCTGCAACCATCGGAAACAGAGTTTCCCTGAATTGCTTCAACTTTTTTTGTTTTCATCCGGTAAATTTATAAAGAAGTAATGTATTCGCACAAAGTGCTTTTTAACTGCTCTACTTAAGACTAAGTATACTTATATTTAACCCTTCTTCAGATTCTTCTGGTGCCACTTTAAAAGTAATTGTTTTTTTTTAGATATTATCAAATTTTGATACTTACAGAATTTCGGTGGTGTCTATTTGTAGTTATTGAAGCACTTGTGGCACAGATGCTGCGCAAATGCGTTGCAAGAGGAATGCACTCGAAATTATTTCTGAAGATGCGCACGCGACAAGCGACCGATGTGTACTCAGTGCTTCTCGGTGCGCTTTCGGGTAGCGACTGAAACTGAAATCGGGCTCAGTACAGTACAACTGAAAAGCTCAAAAGCGTAATGGCCACTGCAGCGCCATCTTCCCAGACGTAATTGATTACTTTTTTTAAAACAATTTGTTTTTATTGTTTAAAATCTTAGAATTCAGCAGAATTAAAATTAATGTTGAATGCTTACCCAATGATTCAATTTCCTGCGCTCTGCAATGTTTATTCACAAATGTAGTCTTTAAATATTTTCTTTAGACATGGTGGATATTTGTACTTAGAAACGTACACCTTTAACCGATTTTCTCTACGTTTATTGAACAAACGTTATCTAATCGGAATTTGTCAATATCTGCTCCACACCTCAAAGTTTTCGTACATGTGCGCTACAACCTCGAGTCAATCGTGCTCTCTAACTTACTCTAAGATGAAGGTTTTTGTGGTGTTCTATTTTTTGCATCTCTTGCAACTTCTTGGGATTACTAGTACAAACGCACAAAACGAGTACAATGTAAGTTACTGCATTTACCTGGAAAATCAAACGTAACTAAGTTACTCATTGTATTTTGGGGAAAACCCGCGTGCGTGACAGGTGATTTATTAAGTCTTCTTCTAGCCCCACAACGGGTACGACAATATAACACCCTCGAACATCACTAATCTCGCCGCAAACCTGCCGTCAATGCGTGGCCAGTTGGCCACAAAGCTGACCACCATTGACCGGCTGATGGGCGCAGGTCCCACGGTGTATTTTCGCACTGCCCAGCGCGACGCCAATGCGACGGACATCATTCTCGACGAACTGGACAAAGCGGCCGTGGCGGAATCCCGACACAAAGCGCGCGATCTTATTGTGCGGACGAACATCGTCGTGCAGAGCTTCAAGTTGAAGGGCACCCGCATTGTCGGATTGGCTCTGTATCGCGCCGGGGCCGGGCAACCGATGCGCATTGTCGAAGTGCACACGGGCACGGATCCGGATGAGGTCATCAAAGCGGACGACTTTGAGGCGGCCGTTTATGTACCACCAGCACTCCGGTCGCAACTCATGGCCGCATTGCCCGACCCTCTCGTGGTGGTCACCGTCTTCCTGAATGACAAACTCTTTTCGGAAACGGGCGAATCGCCGCCAACCACCGCCGGTGCCGTATTCGGAGTTTTGTTACCAGATTTTACCGAGTCTTTTAATGCACCCATTAAGATAGTTTACAAGGTACCGGAAGGTGAGACTGAGCATAAGAGGTGCGCCCATTGGCTCTACGGTGGACAAGCAAAGGGTGCATGGGCTAGGGAGAATTTAGCTATCTTTTGCGGTGGTTTCGAGGTGTGCGAATATGACCATGTTACACATTTTGGGCTGCTTGTAACTGGTAAAGAGGACGAATCGCGTGTACACCAATCAGCTTTAGATATAATCACGCTGATCGGGTGCATACTGTCGTCAATTGGCATTGCTGGTATTCTCCTTACAGCGGCGTTGTTCCCTCAATGGCGCGCAAATCGTGGTAATATTATACTCACAAACTACGCCATTGTTACCCTTTTGGAGATTATCTTATTGTATGCTTCCGGTCATGCAAAGGCGAATGCCGTGTGTGACCTCACATGGTGCTTCTGGGTTGGCGTGGTACTGCACTACGTCGTGCTGGCGCAATTCTTCTGGGTGCTGGTAATCTCATACCTTCAGTACAAACGCTACGTGGAGATCTTCGGAGATGTGACTGCGAATCTGGTCGGGAAGGCGTGCCTCATTGGCTGGGTGGCACCACTCGTTATACTGATACCAGTCAGTATTATCTTCAGTGATGACTATACGAACGACTATGCCAGCGTATGCTATCCCTCTGGTATGGCACTCTTTATTGGCATTCTGTTACCAATTCTTGCCATTGTCATCTTCAATCTGGTGATTTTTATCTTAATCGCCAAGAATTTGTTTGCGAGTCGGAAGGTCCGCAGTACACGCGCGGGACAGCAAACTCTACTCAAGTTTCGTCTCCTGGTACTCCTCTTCTTCCAGTTGGGCATCAGCTGGATATTTGGCTTTCTCGGCAAGCTGCACATCGCGCTTGTCTACATATTCTGCCTAACGGCCACACTCCAGGGACTGTTTGTCTTTCTGTTGTTCATTGTCTTGAATCAACCCACGCGGGCAATGTACATGAAATTGGTACGTCCATCCGAGCGTAGCACGATTACTTCTTCGTTGCGATCAACGACTCGCGAGTCAACGGAGGAAACGAACGAGAGAGAAACGCACCGTTAAGAACAATTACACACTCATTGTATTCATGATGCGCCACTGCATATTTATAAAAATCTATTTATAATAAACATTTTATTTTTAAAGAAAACATGAGAATGATAGAAATTCAATCACCAATAAGTATTTAAAACCCATATTTATTCGTTATAATATGTTAATGATAAAATCTGTAAATTTAACGCGTTAACAATTAGTTTCCAGCGTAATGTTTTCCAACGTGATGGCGCACACCCCATTTGAAGTTCGCGTGTTTGTCTGTTTTCACATAGGTGTGAACTGGCCCCGTAACACCACTGTTGCGTTTGAAGCGGAGTCCGGCAGATGTGACGGAGGCAACAACCACCAGCAGAAGAGTGAAAATCTGATAAATTACAATCTGGTAAATATAAGCAATATAAATAATAAGCAATATTTATGTGAACTTACGAAAGTGAAACGCATCTTGACACTCAAAGTTATTGAAATTGTACAAATCTGATTTGATGGTCTGCCAAGTTGAAGACTTGAGAACAGAATGATGATTGTTCTTCCTGCGTGGGTTTATATACCCCTGATTGCGACTTTCTTTTCATCAGCCATGACTTTGCGGTTGATTTCAGGTGTTTTTGCATGCACTTTCTTTGGTGGTTAAACGCTTGATCAATCATGTACCAAACCACAAATGTGAAAAGTATTTTATTGATAGAATGACAAAATTTTACTACATAGAAGACTACACTAGTGTAAGTGTTCTTCAATTTCTTGATTTATTCCTCAGTAGGAAATAGGATGATGTAAAAAAAAGGAAATTATTTAAAAAAAATGAATAAAATGGTATTTATAGACGTAATATTGTAATTTGATTGTTTTTATTTTAATTATCTAGTTAGGACAGGTATAAATAAATCTATATAACAAAATAATAGATTTGCCAGGCCAAATCAAAACATGTGGCACACATACAGACCTCGCACACTCGCATTCTTTCCTTCTCTGATACAACAAAACAAATGTGGATCCAATACAGACGGATCGCACGGAAACGATGCGTGGACGAGACTGCCCTCCCGCGCATCGACGAAAGCAACTATATCACACTCAGGCAGTAGGCCTACATTTTGGGTGAACCTACATGCATCGCGCTTGCAATCTGCCACCCAGTGTCCGCACGTGTACGATCAACAGCAAAGAGACGAGTACCGAGTAGATTATACGAGTAAAATTGGTTTTGTGTGTGTGTTTTTTTTTCTTTTTCTTTTTATTATGCGTGTTTCTATGCAAAAAAGTCAGCAGTCATCTCGTGCGCGCACGGCCAGCGCGCCCCTGTTAGAAGCTCCAGTATTGCGTCATGATGTCGCGCAGATTGAGGCTGTCGGGGCGGTCGAACGCCATCGCGATCAGATTGTGGTGGCGCTTGATCTCGCGATCGAAGATGTCGTCGGAGGTGTCGTTGAGGAAGCGCGCGAGGTCGCGCTCGACGCTCGGCAGCTCGTTGATGACGCGCGCCGCCATCGCCACCTTCGGCAGCGCGTGATTCTGCAGCGTGCGCAGCTCCCACAGCGAGCTGCTGATCGCGTTCGACTTGAGCGGATCGCGCTCCTCCATGATGTACGTGTCGTCGTTGGCTACTTCGACAGTTGGATGATTTATCATACGTTTCAGGCCTGGATGTCTGCAATTACAAATCATTTCTTTTTTTACCACTAATTACATAGTTTACATAAATTCCATCACAAAAAAACATCAGAAAAACAACATCACGAAACCTGAACTAACTTAAATTAGCGTAAACTAGCCTGAACAAGTCTGAATTAGACTGAGGTAGCCTGAACAAGCGTGACCTAGCCTGACTGGACTGTGCTGGACTCACTTTGTTTAAGGGGGTATCCCACTTTGAAATTTTTCAAAATTCGATTTTTTTATTTCATAAATCGAAGGCTATAAGTGTCTAGAATATGTAGTTAAAAGGATATTTCAAAATTAATATTATTTTCGGAGATAATGTTTAGTTTTAGTAATGTGGTATTTAAA
>JAODGA020051255.1:0-20383 GCA_027574885.2 Drusilla canaliculata
AGTATATAGATTCGTGTTTATTGCATATATCGTCGTTTCAAGGGATGAAGGATTTGTTTGTATGTATTTTGTCGTGGGTTGTGTGCTGTGGTAGATACCAAATTTGTCGTGCGGAGTACATTTTTTGTCGTTGTGATTTTGCCGTTATAAATACCTAATTTGACATGCTGAATAATATTCCCCAATTTAAAATCATCCAACATATTTTGCTATGCAATAATGTGAAAAATGTTTGCAAATTGAGTTTTTTGTAGAATTAATGTGCAATAAGCTTGTTACAATTGACTGACTATAAGAATTGTAACTTCTGTCAATTGCTTGAAAATCAAATTTTAAATTTATTTTTCAAACCTTCAAAAAAGTTGTGCTACACGCAACCGATCAATACTAGCCAAACATTCCAAACGGAAACATTCGGTTCACGTCCGGTTTCGGGAAATTTACTCACGAAATTGTTTCTATTAAGTCTGTCACCGCTGATGGCTGATTTAAATTAAATGCAGCACATAGATTAATTTAGTTAGTTGCACTCATAATATAATCAACTGGAACATTTACACTTGAGTGCGACTTACTAAAGCGCTGTCTCCCGCCACCAATACCGCCGGTGTGCGCCCACAGCTCTATCGCTCGTAGATGACGCAGTTATATTGAAATGCGGCATACCTGTGGTGATACGTGAGAATTCGTTGCCGCTGTCCAGCTCGTTGAGGCTGTCCAGAGCGTTTGCGTGCAAATGAGGTTGTGGCATGTAGTCGACGGACTCGCCGCCATCTTCGCTGAGCGCGGCGCCACCTAGCCGCAGCTGCGCCGTAGACGAATGGCACCGCGACTCGTTGCTCTCGTTGCTGTGGAAACTGGACGAGTCGTGCACCTCACTGCCGTTCACCTCAGTAATCTTCGGCAGCGGCTGGCTGGCCCAATCTGAACAGTCCCACGCGTAAGCTACGCAATCGTCATGAAATGCTACGTTGTTGCTATAGTCGGCGGCGTTGCAGCGCGAATACTTACTGCCCGCGTGTCTGGCGGCGTCATCCGGCGGTTCCGCACGTCCGGTGCGCTTATGTTGTGGCACGTGGTGTTGAAGATGATTGGGTGGTAAATGGTTGGTGTTGCGGCTGCCGTACATGCGAGTGGGTGACTCTTTGTGGTTGTCTAGCTTGAGATCTACAAACATGTAAAACGTTGTTATCACAATTGTTCAGATACAATATGTAGCAAGATTATAGAATGCATACTTAGACAAGGTCCTCAAAGTCCTCTACAAGCAAGCGTTTTGAGAGGAAGGGCAAAAAATCAATTTTCTTTTTCAAATTTTGCGAGAAGAATTAGGAGGATCTCAGGTTCAAGCCATAGAAAAAATACAGGCATTGAACCTAAATCTTAAAATCGTATAGATGACAACTTACCGTTCTTAATTTTTGATTTATCATTGAGATTCGTGTGGCTCAGATGCATCTGTGTGGCCCAAGTTGTTTTCTCCGACTCACAATGATTACCAACCCCGCCGACTGGCTGAGCACGATTTAGGTTCTTGACATAATCAGGTGGAAAATTCTCAAGTTCATCTCCAGCACTACCATAACTTCGCAGGGTATCCAAGTTATTATAAACCGGAGTGCAATTGGTCGGATATGGTTCGTTTGAACTAGGCGTGAAGGACAGCGGCCTCATTCCGGCTGGTGGTTCCCTATGATGATGGTTCATCTCAAGATTACTCATTTTAGAGGCACGCTTCACATCACCATGATCATGTCGATTTGAATTTAGAACGTTTTTAGTTGGTTCGCCGTCTCTGCGGTGCCTGAGGTTGCGCTTACACCGGCAGACCATACAACACACGCACACTGTGATCAAAAATATCACCAATAGTACACACGCAGCAAAAATGTACAGTTGTTCTATAGTAATGTTAAAGTGAGGTGAAAGTATGAGTGTGGTTGATGGTAGTGGGTTACCACACTGTATTCCAGTTGTATTCTGTGGACAGATACATCGGAAGGATCCAATTTCGTTAATACACTGGCCACCGTTTAAGCAAGGAGCCGACTGGCATTCATCTAGATCAAACTCGCAATGGTCCCCAGTAAACGCACGACATTTGCAAAGAGGCCCATCATCGCCTTCCTCGCAGACTCCGCCATTTTTGCAAGGATTCGGATTACAGTAGCGTCCATATTCACAACGTTTTCCAGACATTGAGGAAAGACAATCACACGTATAATCTCCCAATAAAGGGAGACACTTTCCGCCATAGAGACACGGTGCTGACGCGCAGGGATTCGTATCCATTTCACAAAGACTACCTTTATATCGATCATGGCATAGACATTCATAACCCCCAGAAGAAATTTCGGATTCTTTACAAGTACCACCATTCATACATGGCTGTGACCCGCAAGCTCCAACCACTTTCAATACGATAGCAGCGTCACAACTGAATTCCACATTAGCAAAACGCTTCAATACAGCGACACTGTTATCTCCGCTTTTATGTAAGGGAACCGACACCCTGGAAATTCTAACGTCATCCATACAACCAGAAAAACCATGTTGAACATCTTCAAATCCAAGAATGGAGGGATGTTGATGAACTTCAGCACCTAGATAAATTTGATCGCCTTGGAGATTGAGAACATCACTGACCCCCGGAGCGGAGCCCTGTGCTGTAATGGTTCCGTCTACAGTCAGTCTAGCACTGTTCTTCTCGCGTTCAAGGCGAATTTCATGCCATTTACCGTCAGCCACATTAATTTTTGAAGTAGAGACTCTTACTACCCCTTCCCCACTACCAAGTTCAAAGCGATACTGCACCGCTCCGTTTACAAGTTCCAAGATGTTGTAATCCACTTTGCCAGAAGCGTACATTAGGTTTCCAGTCGGTTGAACAGTTCTAATTCTAAGGCTCAGACTAAGCTGATCCTCTATAGACTTCTTATTAATTATCCGATACTGAGAGTAGGACTTCCCACTAAAACTTATTGGATTCCTTGCGATATAACAAGTTTCGTCATGACAGTTTGAAATATCCACTTCACACATCTCTCCTGCATAACCCGGCGGACATAAACAGGAATATTCTTGATTAGATGCATCGGGAACACATATCTTAAATGGAGGACAAGGATCTCTCGCACATTTGTTGACAATGGTGTCACAACGATCTCCACCATAGCCTAAGTTACAGATGCATTCAAGGCGTTGTTCATGTTGAGCCGAAACAAAACTGGTGATTTCCGTTGATATAGGTCTGATCTTTGTTGTCTCCAGAACATAACGATCCTGACATTCTCCGTTGATACAGTAATTATTAGTACACTTTAGCCGAACAATTTCTTCAACGACTAACTTTGTAGAATCTTCCAATTCTCCCAAATGATCATTCATAGCCTTACGTAATTCATCAGTGGGGTAAAATCCATGATCGGGTTTCCTCACAGTGAACAAAACGTCCAGATCTTTTTCAACAACTATGTGACGCTTTGCTCGAAGATCAAGCAGATAATCAATAGTGGGCTGTACACTAATAATCAGTACATCTTTCAGTTTAGAATTCATCGCACTTCGCACAGCTCTAACAAAACCTTTCCGATGACTCAGCACAAATGCTTCAGGACTAAGTTCGCGGAAGCGGATAGCCACAGCGTTGGCAAGCATCTCTTCTGTTACAATTTCAACATTGATCTTGACTATTGTGTGAGCATAGTATTTACCATCAGTCACAGAGACATTTAACCGATAATCACCAACATCAAGACGTGGCAAAGCTGTAAGCGTGCCATTTGTTCGATCAATTTTAAAATACTCTTGAGTTGGGTAGTTAATTCCCATCGTAGGTGTCAATGAATATGTGAGAATGTCGTATTTATCTTGATCATTTGCATGAACATTACCAATAACACCACCAGGATATTCATCCAAGTAAGAGTTGATGTTGATCTCCAAGGGAGTGATTATCGGTGGATATTGTGATTCTTCAATAACTTTTACTACCAGCCAGGCATCTGAATACAAGGGCGGAGAACCGTTATCAAAGACCCTGATTTGAAGCAGGTAAGTGTCCCGAATTTTATGATTAAATCTCGTTGCAGTTCGTAATACGCCGTCTTGTTCTAAACGGAAGATGTTACCTTCATTACCACTAAGGAAGTCATAAGTGTAGGGCTTTGTATTGGGCTCGGTATCATTATCGGTGATTATAAACTTGATTATTGGATACCCAATTGGTTTATCCTCCTGAACTACACATGAATAATTTGTATGAGAAAATGTGGGCGGGTTGTCATTAGCATCTGAGATTTCAATGTTCACATTAACTTGTCTTGATAATACAGGAATACCATTATCCTTAGCGATGATTTCAAGAACATAGATACTAATCGCCTCTCTATCCAATGGATTTGCAACAGAAATATACCCACTTTCCTGGTCAATAGTAAACTGTTCGCGTTTGTCACCTTTAAGAATAGAATACTCCACTTTACCGTTATCATTACTATCAAGATCGGTAGCACTGACTTGAAGAATTTTCTCTCCAATAGCAGCATCCTCCCGGATTCTGGCATTATAACCGCTTTGAGCAAATATGGGAGCATTGTCGTTACAATCGACTACTGTGATATTAACAGTGGCGACATTGCTTAAAGGAGGAGTACCACCATCAATGGCTTGGACAGTGATGAAATAATCGCGGGCTCTTTCATAGTCCAACATCTCAGCTATTGTCATGACTCCAGATTTCCTGTCAATTGCAAATTTCTTATGTTCATTACCTCCCATTATTGAATAATAAATATCCGCGTTGACACCAGTATCTTTGGAAGTAGCCAAAACCCGGACAACTTCCGTGCCAACCGCGTTTATCTCGGGAACTACCGCATAGTAATATTTTGTTGCAAATTCTGGCGGATTATCGTTGATATCTTGGACGTTTATAATTAACGTTGCAATACTGGATTGTTGAGGAGTACCTTGATCAGTTGCTTGCACTGTTAAATTGTACAAACCTTTCAGTTCCCTATCAAGGGGCTTCGCCAATGTGATAATTCCACTGTCTGAAGCTATCTTAAAGTGATTGTTGTAGGAATCAATTAAGGCATATTTCAATTTCCGATTTATACCAATATCAGCATCTGTCGCATGAACCTTCGTGACAAGTGTACCCACATCTACATCCTCTGCTACACTTACAGAATAGTTTGGTAGGGTAAAACGAGGTGGATTGTCATTCAAATCTAAGATTAATAATTCTATTTGTGAAGAGCACTCCCATTCTGGATGTTCCCGATCTTGGACATGTGCGGTTAATACATATTTACTCACAGATTCCCTGTCCAAGTGGGTAATGGTCTTAAGATACCCAGTGTCTTTGTCTAGTAAAAAGTGATCCGAGTTGTCTCCTGTCAGAATGTATCTCAATTTCGAATGTTCTTGTTCGTCAATATCATTGGCTAACACATTTAATACCAAGGAACCTGGAAGGATACCTTCACTCAAGATCTGTCTGTACCTGTACATTAGGCAATATGGCGGATTATCATTTGCATCCAGGACTTGAATAGATACACGTGTGCTATCTGCAAATAATCCATCAGTGACTATGATGGTTAGATCATAATGAGACACCCGCTCCCGATCTAAAGGTTTCACGACATACAGTTCCCCGGTTTGGCGAATTTGGAAATGTGAGCTTGGGTCGCCAGCAGTGATGTAGTACTCTACGGCTGTGGTTAGGTCAACATCAGCATCAGTAAAGTCTAACATTAGCAAAACTGTTCCTGGTAGAGCATCTTCAGCTACAGCAGTCTGGTAAAACTTCTTCTTGAACTGTGGGGGGCTATCGTTATAGTCCTTCAACCGCACAAAGACCGACGTATGTGCTGAATACTTCGGACTGCCGTTGTCTGTCGCACTCACATGAAATTTATATTCAGCCTTGGATTCTTTATCCAGAGGTATCAGTGTAGTGATCCATCCTGTAAACGCATCAATTGCAAATACGTTCATTGCCTCCACTGAGTCACTCCCAAAACTGTACCGGACTTCACCATTACTACCTTGGTCCTTATCATGAGCAATAACTGTAAAAATAGTTAAAGTTTAATTGGAAAGCGTGCTATTTTTAGATGATATAAGCACAAATAAATATTGTTACCTTTTAAGATAGAAGTACCTTCAACAACATTTTCGGCAAGGTTCAAAATATATGGATTGCTCTCAAATTGCGGGGAATGATCATTTTCGTCAAGAACCTGCACGGATATCTCACACAAAGCAGTCAGGGGTGGGCTGGAATCGGTTTCCGCGAGGATGCCAATAAGATGCGAAACCTGAGCTTCGAAATCCAAGGGACGTGCAAGCGATAATTGTCCTTGTGCGTTGATGGTAAATTGAGGGTCATCCTCGGATCCCGAAATGATCTTGAAGCTCACCGACACGTTGGAGACCATTTTCAAGCGGGTGATGACAGTGCCGGTGACCGAATTTTCCGAGAAAAAGAATTTTTCATCCCTGCGTTCAAAAATCGGCGGGCGATCCTTTGGTCCCATTATAAGTATGTTCACAGGCACATCGGCGTGTCGCTTTGGTTCGCCGCGGTCCGTTGCTCGAACGAAGAATTGGAAAACTTGGCCCTCTATAACTCAGTGAAAATCAAGTATGAGAAAAACATTTGTTATATATCTAGTATTACGGATCGTAATAGGTATAGCTAACATATTGTAAGTTAAAATTTATTTTATAAAATAAAATAAATTGATTGGTCCCTACCGTATTTGCCAGCATTGCGTGCAAGCGCAATTCCTCCCTCTTTCGGATCGATCACAAAGATGTCGCTGCCCCCGGTCGATTTATCTTCATAAATTGTGTAAACCAATCGCGCTGCTAATCCCTCGTCAGCGTCGGCGGCGCGTACGTGCACAAACGGCGTGCCAACGGCGTAGTTGGCAGGCACGCTTGCCTTGTACTCGCGTAAATGAAAGCGTGGCGCGTTGTCATTCTCATCCATGACACTCACACGCACCGCCAAAAAACCACTCCTACCGCCGCCGTCTGTCGCCATCACAGGAATTTCGTACGTGCGCTGACGCTCCCTATCTAAACGCGCCTTCGTCGTGACCCGGCCACTTGTACTGTCAATAGCAAATGTCTCCCCAAGAAGATCCGAGTGTATTGAGTAGGTAATCACGCTGTAGTCGCCAAAGTCCTTGTCTAGAGCACGAACTTCGACCACAAATGTTCCAACAGGTTTGTTCTCCAGCACTTGAACGTCCATCTGGACATCGGGGAAGGTTGGCGTATGCATGTTTGCTGGTAGCAATTCAACTTTGACGCGCGCAAAGTTTGTGTACACGCCATCCGACACGGAGACGTTGAGTAGCATGTGTTTTTGCTCGCCAAAGTTGGCTAAATTTGTGAGAGTGATGATACCAGTATCAGGCTCCATACTAAAGGTTTGTTGCTCGTTGCCGGCAACGATTGTGTAGCGGAGTCGGGTTTGATCTTCAGAATCGGGATCACTTGCAGTCACTATCGTTACGAATTGGTCGCGTTTTGCAAAGACAGAAATAGCGCAAAGGTACGATGGTTGTTCGAATCTTGGAGCATTGTCGTTCATGTCCAATACTAGAGTTAAACAAAGGATATATTATATCAATTTAAACATCGCAATAGACGTTTGATTTAATCATAAAATAAGTTTACCTTGAAGCCAAACATGACTGGTACTCGACAAACTTGGTACCCCCTGATCTGTTGCGACAACAACAAAATGATGATTTTGTGCCGTTTCATGATCTAGACTTTGCTTCAGAAACACCGTCCCATCGTTGGGATCAATGTGAAACAAGTCGGTAGTATTATGCTGATCCTTTTTAATTGAATAAGTCACCTTCTGATTGATACCCGTGTCATTATCGTTAGCCAGCACACTCAGGATGGGTGTGCCAAACAGAGCTGCTTCCGAAATAGACACATTATAACTTTCTTGAGTAAACTCCGGCGGGCAATCGTTGACATCTTGCAGAAGAACCGAAACCGGCACTTCCGCATAAACACCCGAGACTGAGTCGGTAGCGCGCACGATCAATTCGTACTGTGGTTGCTCTTCGTAGTCGAGTTCATCCACCACCGATATCACACCTGCAGAAAGATATTGAACGCTACAGGCACCTGAGAATTGCAAACATTGTCTGTTTCTAGCAAATACAAAACAAGCAAATAACAAGCAACATGTCGACAGCAGCACAACGTTGGATCATTTTACGGCCTAAAAAATGATTAACGCGCATGCGCAAACGATGTGAATTATGGTTAGTACACAAAATGGTGACCTGAGTCTAGAAGCGTGCGTTGATAAGCGTATTGTTTTGTTTGTAACTAAAATACTCACAAGGACCATTGTTACTGTCGGGAGCTGTGAAAAATAAGTGACTAGGTTAATATTGTTTAATTTCAACTCAAATATTGTGTGTTTCAAAACTACAATCAATCAAACAAAGGAAACCCAAAAACCGTTAATGGCACTCAATTGTTATTGACTGCGCTTACTACTAGTGAAAGGTGTATTGTTATATTCTATATCCCTCGACGTTTCACGAACCTCTGACTCATCTCCTGAGAGAAAAATGGCGGGCGTATTGTTTATTTTTTTCAGTGTACTGTACCTATGCAGGGTTGAGCCAACTGCGACGTACCTGTGTTAAAGTCCAGCGCAAACTCCTCCAGCTCGTTCCCCTTGACGATGCTGTAAATTAATTTACGACCCAATGGGGACTCGGCCTGCACAGCGAGCGCCAAAGACGAGTGCAGTTCAAAATTCTCGGGTATTGCCTCCGAATAGAATTGTTTTTTGAAGACGGGCATTGAGCGATCGATGACCTTTACGTGGACAATCACATCAGTACGACACGGTGTCATACCTAGAAAGTATTAAATATTTTGTTAATTTTGATTAGATTATGAAACATAACCTGAACCAAATTAGAATTTAATTGTAACTAACCTTTATCGTAAGCAGCGATTAGAAGTTCATATTCCCGATTATGACCCTCCAAACTCTGTTTAATTTCAATGTCGCCGCTTTCCCGCTGCACTTTAAAGAGCTCCCCATGGCCCTTAATCAACTCGTAGCGCACTTCACCATTATCAAAACTGTCCATATCTATAGCATGCACCTTGGCAATTATGCTTCCTCGCTTATCATCAATCGAAACTACCGCATAATATGGTAAGTTCACAAACATCGGGCAATTGTCATTTTGATCCATCACGGTAACATTAACAATCACATGAGCAACCTTGGGTCTTTCTCCATTAGATGCACTTCTTGCTTCCACTATCAGTTCATAATGTTCCTTAGTTTCCCGATCAAATGGTATGCCAGTTGTGTGTATTACGCCTGATGTTAAGCCAATCTTGAAAAGATTGGTGGGGTTCAATATTCTAAATTCAAGGTGTTCGTTGAGTGCACTTCCCAAAACATTTACCACACAAACTGTTGCCGACTTAGTAACATTTTCCATTATGGAACCCTCGTAGCTAGCCTTTTCGAAAACAAGTCCAGAGTTTTCGGATTGTTCCACTTTGATGTAGATCTTGGTAACACTTGAGAACTTCCCATCCGATACCCTCACCTGGAGTTTATGAGACGACTTCATATTTTCGGGATCCAATACAGTGATCAACCCAGTTTTAGCATCTATTGCAAATATTCCCGCTTTGTTACCATCAAGAATATCATAGCGCAATTTGGTATTGGCTTTACTATCCGGATCAGTGGCGTTCAGTTGTACTACAGCAACATTTTTGTAGGTTGGTAGCAAGAGGGTTACATTGTAATAAGAAGAGGTAAATTTGGGTGGGCAGTCGTTGATATCAGTGATGATAATATTCACACGCGCAGTGGTTTCACACGATAGACGTGGTTTACCCTTGTCTGAGACCTGCACGTGGAAAGTGAACGTTTGGAAAGATTCGTAATCCAGCTGACGGGTTGTACGTATTGCGCCGGTGTTCGCATCAATGTGAAAGAATTGTCTTGGTAACATCTCGACGATGTCATAATGGAGTAATGCATTGACTTCAGCATCTGCGTCGATAGCTTTGATCACCAAAGGGTCACTGATGTTTGTCAAGATAAGAGATCCGATGGGCGCTGATTCGGAGACGGTGCCGGTGTACACCGCTTGTAGGAATTGTGGGGCGTTATCATTCTTATCAAGAATATGAACGATGACATTGCATTTAGCGGATGCACTTGCCTAAAGAAATAAAAAAAAATATTTCGGAATTATTAAATTGAAACTAAGGTTGATTTTATCCACTTACCATATTAACAGCGATCACAGTAAGATTGTAAAATTTCGTAACTTCGTAATCCAATAACTTTTGAGTAATTATCACCCCCGTGCTGGGACTGATCAAAAACGCATCATCCGTATTCCCATTCAAAATCTCATACTGTAGCGACGATGAGCTACGCACATTCAGGTGAGCCACGTAACTACCAAGTGGTTTATTCTCGTAGATCTCCGCAGCTACTTCCTTCTCAACAAACCTGGGCGGAGCATTATCTGCCATCGTAAGCATAATATGAGCAGGAACGGTCGATGAAAGTGGAGGTTGTCCATGATCTGTTGCTTTGATATATAGAGTATATTCATTGGCCGTAGCCAAATCTAACTCCCTAGCAACACGGATAATACCTACGTTGGGGTCTATACTGAAAACATTTCCAACATTCCCCGTTGTTATGGAATAGGTCACTCTAGCATTTTCTCCTTTGTCGTGATCAACAGTAAATGCTCTTAAAACAGCGCTTCCAACAGCAGCTGATTCGTAGACTTTCCCTACCAAGATTTGCTCAGAAAAGACAGGAATATGATCATTTTGATCATGAACAATGATCTGAACTCGAGCATAGTTTCTCTTAGCTGGTGTCCCACCATCTCGTACCATTACAGTGAGAAGGTGATCCGCGAGAGTCTCACGATCTAATCCATCTGCTAGGGTAATAGCTCCAGTCATAGAATCCACAGCAAAGATATACAATGAGACGTTGTTTCTTGCTGCATGCATGGTATAAATTAACTTTCCGGATTTATCTTTATCCATAGCTTTCAATTTCAAAATTTCAGTACCAACAGCAACGGCTTCAGATATTTCGACCTTGTATAGTGATGTTGTGAATTCGGGAGTATTATCATTGATATCCAATACACCAATCTTGAACGTCCCATACGTAGTATGAATACCATCAGTAGCACTAACGTTAAGAATGTATTCCTGTTGTTGTTCATAATCCAACTGCTTTGCCAAGAGAATATTCCCGTTGTCCCTGCCAATATAGAATTCATTGCGAGGATCCCCACTAACAATGTCATACCATACAGTGTCATTATCTTCATCAGTGGCTTGTACTAAACCAACCAAGAACCCAACCTCATCACTTTCAGTCACTTGTATACTCTGAGTCTGGGCTTTCATGACGGGCATGTGATAACGAGCTTTTGGGGAAATAGTTACTGCACTGATGGCAATCCGGCATGTGGCAGACTTGCCACCACCATCTGTGGCTCTAACGTGGAGTTCATATTCGTCTCCTAGGTTGAAACCAGGATGAGCATAGACCATACCAGTAGAGTTGTGTATCTTGAACTTTGTTTTCCCTCTACCGGATTTGATGCTATATTGAAGTTGGCCATTGCTGCCAATATCCTTGTCGAATGCCAATACCTATTCGAACAGAAACAAAGTAAGATTTGAATGGTTTGATTCAATTCGCAATAGTTTGACGTAGTCCGAGAGGTTGCGCGATGATCACGGGAAATGGAATTCGGTACAGTATTGCGTATTAATATGCTTTTCCTTGTCATCTCCCTGTGTGAGACAACATTGAATTATCGCGGATTTATAAACTACTACAAGTGGCATTAGGAAACTTAGATATTGAGATGTTCCAACCGGCAAATAGAATCAAAGATGTGCGGTAACTTTATCAATTTGAACATTTTAAAGTGGACCCAAAGAATGTAGCAAACCTCATAAAATATACTTTAACTGATTTGGTCACATCTTACATAAGCTAATCTATGCTACATTGGTTAACATTATATTCCTTAATCTATTTCACTAAAATGTATTTTTTTAATATTATTATTTTTGTATTATTAGATGTATAATTAACAGATGGTTTATAGGAAAATAAATATCGGAAAAAACATTATAGTACAACTGAAAAAAAGTAAAAATAGATAATTATGTATGAGAATAACTGGTTCGGATAATTTTTAATAAATTGCATCAATCGTATCCCCAACCACCTATGATTTAATAGATTGCATTCGTAGTGGCTATTTGAGATATTATTTAATTCAAAGTTAGTTTTGTTTAGATCAGTAATTCTTTATACATATACAGTAATCTCTCTTAAAACACGGTACTTTTATAAGTTTTCATATAACCTTTTCATATAACTTTTTCCCATATAACCTCAGTTTTTCCCACGTTAGATTTATGTACCGCAAAATTTATAATAATTTGTACAGTTTATAATCAACTTCAATTGTAAGAACATTGAACCTATCTACTTAAAAAATAGTACCACATAAGGTGTAAAAATTTAATTATATAATTTTAATTTTAAATAATATTACTTTACAGAACAAGGCACCTAAATATTTGTTAACTGGCTGAGTTGTCTGCAACGTTTTTGATTGTCTCGTCCAAAAGATCCCGTCGCACAAAGCATGTTTTAAGATTTAATTGTCAGTGAGAGTTAGGGCAGATTCAGCGTTCACCTACACATACATATAAGCATGAACGGCATTGGCAAATAAAGTTAGTGTAGCCGCAGTTTGCTATTGGTTGTTGTTTCTGTATTGTTCCAATGAGTTTCCGTAGTCTAGGCTACGCATCACTTGGAAAATATCAATTCTCACTAGTAAAGATAGTTACTTTATTTTGCGTCGTTATTAATGTGCAGTGGCCACTAGTTAATCTAAGTAGGCGTTATTGCAACGTTTATTGATTATGTATGCCCCACTTTCGGGCAAAGTAGGCAACTTTACATGCACGGAAACTTGACAACATCATTCAACAGTTACGCTATTAGCTTCATATAGTCTAAAATCGCGTTAGAAAATGAATGAATATCAAAGCAAAATTGTTATACACATATTTGAAAACAATAGAAAGGCAAGATGTTTACAAAAATTACTAATTCAAATATAGAGATTTGGGTAATTATGTTATGCAAAGAATTATCTGATAAATTTGAAGATAAATTTTACCTCAAAATCTTGGACACTTCATTACGAGGTATATATTTTTACACTATATAATTCGAACATGTTACAAACTTTCAAATACAGTACCACCTCTTTAATCCAAACTAATAAATGCACGGCTAATTATTAATTTTCATAAAATTCTAAAAATTTCCACATATTCACAATAAACGCATGCTTTCTCTAAAAACTAAATTTATCAAAAATCAAATTTTCCTACTACATATGAATAACAAAAGATTTTCCACATTGTATTTTTTCGATTAACAGGTCAAGAGAGTGTCCATGCTAAGGGAGCTTGCATGCCGGACTTGCTTAGCTTGTAGTGTATAAACGCCGCTACTACGCGCTTGTAATGCTCAACTACATTAGATAATACATTAAAAGAATCGAGGCTGAATAGCTTTTCACCCAAGATATAAAGTATATAAAAATAAAGAAAGATTAAACGTGATAATACGTAGCCGAGTGACACTTGATAACTTGGGCGATGAGCGAGTTTGCCGCGATTTTGCTGTGGCGTTTTGGCGCATCTATGTATTTGAATAGAAGCGTAAAAGCGGTGTGCAAGCTCCCTAATTCTTAATTATCTTGATCTTTTCTATAATAAGTAAAGGAATGTGTGGCCTTTTAGAAGTCATCTTGATTTTAAATACCAAAGGAAGTTTAACTCAGTCACAGCCAAATCTTTAATGAACAATGAAGAAAGCAGTTTTTACAGCACATATATGAAATAATAGATTTCCTCATGTAAGTCGCACAATAAATGACTTTACAGAATACCTTGAACTAATTATAAAGACAGGATAATGTGAAATCAAGTGATTTCTTTATTTAGAAAGTAAGAATTAATTTGAAATTCGGATTAGCAACGCGTTGTTTGGACTCCAAATTGTCACTGTTCGGATTACTGGAGGTTCAGACTAAAGCAGATTCAGAATAAAGAGGTTGTACTATAGCAAGTTAAAATTCCAAATACAATATTGCGTGCCACATGGAACCTGTTCCCAGTTGGACCGGATTAAACTCAGAATAAACCGTTAACACCACCTACTCGGCTTACGGCCATCTTTAAATTACCCCTCGATCCGAATAGCAAAACACTTACTTGCACAACGCGCTCCAATCCTTCGACGTCCTCAGCTGTGAAGCGCTCCCAGTCGTCGTCGTTGGCTGCATCCGCCCCGTCGAAATCATCGAAGCTCGGCATATCGTTCTGCTCGTCCTCCGGTGCCTTCACCACCATCTCATCCTCCACACGCGGCATCTCAGCCAACTCGCCATCAATCGTCTGCAAATTGTGCGCGTCGTTTTGAAGGCCGGTCATTGCCGGCATCTGCATCTTGTAGAAGGTCTGCTCGAATTCGGGTATGTTGTCATTCACATCAGTAACGGTAACAACAACGCGCGTCGTCGAATGCAGCGGCGGTGTACCATTATCCGAAATGTGCACCTACGAACGGCGTGATGAGTACATTCAGTTTAATTACAAACGCGCACACGACAGGTAAATGCAAAATGCTAGTATTTCTCAGACAAGACTCATGCTGATAATCTAATAATTTCCACGTGCAAATTCAATTTCCAGCCGTAAGCTGTATTGCCTGCAGAACGAAGGAGAATCTGCACAAACTGGCGTATTTAAAACGCACCTAACTTTACCTAAAACCATGAAGGATGCCTCCCGGCTGTGCCTGTATCCGAGTTTCTTTGATAAAATTCGAAATTTGGATATCAGTCAGACGCAAATAAGTAATAAACAAGCTGCGTAGTGCAAGAAACAATTAATTGAGAAAATTGATTTGAACTACGTTTTTTTCAACAGCAGTATATTATTCTAAAATACCGACATGAAATATTTTCATTAAATATTTTATTGCATGTATTAGAAATGGACTTATAAAATTTTCATACATAAAAATCACTAATGAAATACTTCGTAAACTATTACACATTAGAATATAATAGCATTTATCTAAAACAATATTAAAAAATATCATACCTCCAAAATATGCTCATCCTGTGTCTCCCTGTCAAGCCGTCGCACCGTTGTCGTAATATTTCCTGCCAACAAAATAAGCAATTCAAACAAAATCGTATTTAAATTTCGGCCTTCCGCCCAAAAATACATTAGTATTAAAGCATTGCGCAAACACAGACAGCAAAATGTTTTGATTTGAAAGCTTTTAGCATTATATCACAAAAAAACCAGACGGATTTGCGTTTGCGTTAGATGAAATTATATATTCCAATGGATCGCCGAATAAATTCGTCCGGCGCCTTCACCTTTTTCTCTTGCGCTCTCCGTTTAATTCGTTTCATTTAGCCTTCTTGTCTTTCTCATTGTTCTTTTTGTGCAGTACAACATTGCAATATATTTGAGTCCTTTCGTGCGTCGAGCAACTCTGGTGTGCAAAACGAGCAAAAAGCTTTTCTTCATCAGCAAGAAATCGAAGCCGGCCACCGCAACATACGAAATATGTCCGCGTAAGTCGCCTCGGTATAAACCGATATTAAATTCGAAAGCTTTGTGAAGCAAGCCGAGTGTTGTACAGTCGAATGCAAATGAGGCGTACGAAAGCTTCGCAGAAAGAAAAAATGACCGAAAGAGAAGGCAAAACTGTGCTATATATTACTAAATCAGCTTAATAAAGAATAGGTTTTCAAGAAGAATATTAAAGTCAGGATATAATCCCTACAAAAAACAAGATTTTTTAAAGTATTTTCATTCAGATAAACTTATCAGCGCAATGATTGTAAACAAGGAATGAACTTAAATGGAATGAAATATTACAATATATACCAAGAAACTAAGATTCTAATAAAGTTGATCTGAAAAATAGCAATTTAGATCAAACTTATATTTCCCATTTAAAACGTAAACCCCAATTTTCTCTGAATTTATTGATTGGATGAGAAATACAAACAAGTAACTAGAATATATTCACAAATTTTGATTTTCTGACGTTAATATAAGAATTTTTTGTTTACATAAATTAGGGAGAGACAATAAGAATCTCTAAATTTAAATCCAAATTATGAAAAATTTTAAGTCATAAAACTTTCCTGCATTTATTAGACTTGATTACAGCAAAGCCAAGTAATCAAAAACACTATATTTACGTTATGGCAACAGGAAATTAATACCAATTTACCAAAGTGAAGGTGGCGCTGCTTTTCCCCGCTCGATTCGACTTTGCTTTATGAGTATTCCACAGCGGAAAATCGCACAACATGGAAGCCAGTAATTTTCCACGAAATAGCGTGACATAATCCACAGCAGCGCAAAATGTACAAGAGAATCGAACACGTGATGCAATTTTCCACCGTAAAAGAAATCGGTAAATTTGCACGTGCTACACTAAAAGTCAAACTGGTATGCTCATTTCCTTTGATAAAAATATTGCCTAAATCGCGCATAACTCACATTTGGAGCTGGTTGCCAGTTTTCCCGGCGCAGATAAACCTTTCATTATCAACGGTGCAATAATTCAAATACTAATTAAGCGAGATGCGCGTGCTTGCAATGGAGCGTGTGTAGTCGGATGCGTTGCGTTTGGCAGAACGTTTCCAATCTAAAACCAGCCCGTCAACATAACTCTTTTTCGGTAGTGCAAAATGTGGCACACGCCAGACATGCTTGCAATTTGCAAAACTCATGTGTGGAGGTAAATAAAATAGTAGCAATAGAAGTAATAAATTTTAGAGTATTTGATCTGTTTATGAAAATAGTTCACTTTTCGTTTCGATTCAACCTGCCGTAAAACGTAAAAATTGTTTTATGATTGGTAATACGTCAGCTTCGGGTAAAATATGCTAAAAATATTCATTTTTCGGAGACAAAACTGTTTAAAATAAAAAAGGCAAATAAGTTTAACGTTTTATAATGTTTAAAAATAGCCAGAGAAGAATTGAATAATTTGAGTGAATGTGAAAGCAATTACGTGCAATTATTTAGTAATTATACTAATTAAGAAGCCGAAGCATAACAAAACAAAACAAAAACTAAAAAAAAAAAAATATGAACTAAAAAAATATAAAATATAGAAGTTAAAAAAATCTGTTTTAGTAAAATTGAAAAAGACACTACATGTACGCCGCAAAACTTATATACTTTTTGGCTCTCCTAACTTCTTCTGCTTGTGTGAATATTTTTGAGTGTCCTAGACACAGACACACTGTTTGATGTTGCCTTCACGTATCAAGCTCGCATTGTGCTCAATTCCATCCGGCAACTATTCGCGTCCGAGATGCGCGACCATCCCGAAGAGATAGAAAAGTTTAGGCACTTTAGGCGGCAACGGCGTTTTTTGACGATCGGAGGCTGAACCAAGGGAGTCACGCAGCGGCTGGCTTTGCGCACGTATTTCTGCTGCCGAATTCGTTGCGACGCTGCAAGAGACGAGGATGTGAGGAGAACGAAGACTGATTTCCGATTGAAATTCACCCTCGGCGACGCACGCAATGCGCGACTTTTATAAAACCATTCAAAATGCATTAAAAACTTTCTACGTATACTCCAAAGAGAAAATCTAAACTTTTTTTGAACTAAAAGTAACAATATTTGACAGAAAGTCTAATTTTTTATAGTGGACATTTTCAAGATTTCTCTACCATTGAAAAAACTGCGTTATTACTAAGGTACGATAAAATCTATACTACATTCCACAAAATCTCAACCCTAGAATTAAATTGAATCAAATTGTAGTTGTGACTAGGTGTTACTGCGTTTTCTCTCACACGGCCACTTAAAAATGTAATAAAACGCAATGGTCTGCCTCCTGTAAGTAACGCATTTTTGTTACCATATCATACTATCGTTTTGCGTATATAATTTTTTCCATTGTTTTAGAATTGGGAAATTATACATTTATACATTTTAAAACAAAATCAACGTGGCAATGACCGGAAGAAAATTTACCACAAACTTGCGTCACGTGCTGAAACGATTTCGAGAATCACGTCGTGGCGATGTAATAAAAGAGCCATAAAAACCAATAAAAAGTTACTTAGCCAAGAAACAGAATTAAATACAATGGTTAAAATTAATTTTTTTTTGTTGAAACTTGAATGTACAAATTAAGCTCAATCATTAAGCAAATGTTATTGACCTCTATTGAGAACTCGCATTAATATTAACGTTTACAATACAAAAAGCCAAATTTTAAATTTGAACTCCAGTTCTCTCGTACGAAAGATATGGTTTACTGTATATTTTGTTGCGGAAACTTATTGTCTTAGGCTATGTCTAGCTTGGTTAGCTAGTAGGTATTTTTGAAAGTTATCAAGTATCTCTGACAACATAATATAATAATTCGCATACAAATAAACAAAAGTTTGATTAAATTCGATAAATGTCAATTTGGAAAATTGGTGCATGGCTGGCAGTGAATAAATCGAAAAAACCATATTTTCCTTCCACTCTGTACCCTTATCCACCCCATTTTGCCCCTATCTCTTCTGCCGCCAAAAACATGCTTTCTTCGCAGAGAGCAGTCGGAAACGACAGTGGTGGATGATTGAAAAGGCATGCAAATTACGTTTCTTCCTCATTGAACACGTCCATCGTCTCGCCTGGCGGCTTCCAACCGGCGCATCCACCAACAGTAAAATTTCGCGCACACTTACGAGCGCCGAAAGTGTTGCACGGAAAATCTATCAAATATGAATAAGGTGACGGGCGTATGGTGCAACAACATCGATGGTAAAAGAAGGTTATAAATGTAAACTTTAACTGGCTTGGTGTCGAGGAAACGTGGTGATGTTACCATTCTACTTTCTGTTTTTGCATCTACATTGTAAATAGCAATATTGCAAGGAAAGAATGCAATTCTCGCCGCATTATTTACAATGTGGGGATTTTACGATCAAAAAGTTGATTTACATGTTAGTGGGAAAATCAACCGCAATGACGGCCAGACATCATTGTAATAACATTAAATATATAGTTGCTATCTTGAGTTTATTATAAATGCATGCCTCCTGTTTACAAGAATAGGTAGAATTACAGTCATATTCATCTAACCAAACTTTATATTTAAGTGGATTTTAATTCAGAAATAAATACTTGGGTGCAAAATTTGCTTTGGAATATAAAAATACTTATCACTTTAAATTTTAAAGTTTAAAAAAATTAACCTTTAAGTCACCTTTGTTTTCTTGTAGTAGTGTGAATGTCAAAGAATTTTACTATTTCATTTATAAATAAAAAATTGTTGAACTCGTGTTAGCTACAAAATATATACATTTAAAGTGATTCGTTCCTATTTTATTTTCACAATTACGTTTAAAAGTTATAAAACGCACAAAAATGCAAAAAATGAAACATTTATTAAAGACATTACTTTCTGCTTTTAACATTCTAATATTGGTAAGAAATTCACTAAAATCAGAACTACGATCAGGACTAAATAACTCTTTGAGATGTTACTTGTTTAAAAAACAAGGTGAATAATGTTCTTGCAAATTTAATGGAAAATTTACTGACATATAGTTTAATTGACATGACTGAGTCATTGCTTAGAAATTGTACTAAAATAAATTAACCACTAAAACACGTATTATGCTTCAACAAACGCTTCAAGTATTTCCATATTATTGTCAAAAATCTATAATGTAACTATGATTACTATAATGCATAAACATTGCGTTATCTTTAATTATTTCTCACGTAATATCCAAAACTTATCTTGTTACATTAATTGCATAGGTCGCGGATACCGGCGGTTTTACACTACTAGCAAATGTTGATAGTTCTGCGTCTTAAATTTTGAGCATTTGTTCAATTTTTTTTTGATAATCGAATTATGTGCATTACATCCATAAACGGTTGAACATTTAAAATTGAATGGAGTTTGAAGTGATTTTCAAGATTTATTTATTTTTTCATCGGGTATCATGACCAACATAATATGGTAAGTTTATTATTGTGATTTATTTCATGAAAGCTGTTTAACCAAATTCATGACTGTTGATCTGTAAGAAACGTCAGCTGATTGTTTAATCATTATGCCGCCAATAAGATCAAACATTGGACGAAGAACCCGTAACACAAAAAAAAACAATCCAAATTCCGCACTATTCAATGGCAAGAAGAA
>JAODGA020051399.1:0-10046 GCA_027574885.2 Drusilla canaliculata
TGATTGGGAGCGTTTTGCGCATTGTGGTTGTATCGTTTTCACGCCGCGGCGTGTTGCGCTCCGTGCGATTATCGACCTGCATCGAATCTCGCAATAACAAGATGCGCAATCCGGCGCGCACCAATTACACCTCACCTTCAACTTGAACCCGAAGTTTTCGCGAACTTTGCGCGCGCGCGCGTTTTGCGCGCCGCCGCCGCCGCCGCTGCCCCACGCGGCACATCTGCGCCGCGCGCGCGCGAAACTATCGGAACATGCTAATTATTCATTCGTTTAGTTATAAATCACGCTAGTTTATTTGGAAACTTTGCGCGTTGTTTCCACGTCGCGACGTGCCGAGGCCGTGAACGCCAGCGCGAGCGCGCGCTGCGAAGAAACACGGAAATCTACAAGGCATAAATTCAATTTAAACTTGCGGTTTTGCCATTCACCCAACTTCATCATTGGGATTATTGAGGCGTCATAATTGTGCGTATTGTATTAAAACATTTCACGCCGATAGGCACGAAAATGAAGGATATTAGGCGTGAGGGAAAATGAATGCAATTATTTCTATGGCGGATGCATACATTGCGCGATACAGCCGGCGATACAGCCTGCGGCGCCGCGTGCGTCATTTTGCTAAATGTGTGAAATCGAAGAGTTGATTTTAGTTCGCACTGCAATTTTTCCCAGCCTCATGACATGGCCTTATGGCTGCGCAACCGCAGCAACCGCAAATCGATTTCCTAACTGAAATCAAAATGTTTCAAATTCTCACACTCGTAAGAAAGGTTTTATCTCGTAGGTATTGCTTGAGTCGGAAATATTGGCATTTTCAAATGGTTAGATTGCGTAAGTTTGGAATGGATTAGATTAGTTCCCGGTTCCCGGCTAGGTGACGCTAGCTTGGATGCAGTTCGGTTAGGTTCGATTGGCTATGGTTAGGAACCAGTTGATAAGTTGAGCTAAATTAGAATGATATTTTATTGGTTACGTTAGATTAAGTTGTGTTGTATTCGGTTGAATTGTTTTGAATTACGTTCAAATAAATGCATATACGGTCAAATTAAATGTATGTTGTAGATAAATAACATTGTTGGGCAATTCCACGATGCATAATAATTTATATTTATGATGAAATGCAGAAAGTACTTCTGCAAGTTGGAAGCCGTGTATGCGCCTTGACGAATGAATATTAAACAAGATAAATAACGCACTGGGAACATAACAAATGTTATAAATTCGTTTTATTTGTGCCCAAGCGCATGCATAGCGTAATATTGTTAGAAAAACAATTGGAAGCGCTAATTCGCGGCATCGCGCGTGCACAACACATTGTTTATTGTCTTCTGCCGAAATTCTTTTGACAAATAAACTCAAACGGCAATCGCAATTGCTGCGCTCGGAACATATTCGCTCGCAAGTGCACTTCGGCAGCCGCAGGTTGTGTGTATGCGAGTGAATAAATTTCGCAGTTTCGCCCAGTTTGCAATTCAGCAGTTCAGCAGTTCGCGCGCTGCGCCGGTGATGTATGTAACGATGGGGGCTTTTTAATAAAAATCGGCGCAAGCCGCCGCTGCTGCCGCCGCCGCCGTCGTCGGGGCGTTGCGCTGCGACGATGGCCGTGTCGTCGTCGTCGTCGGCGTAATAAATTCCTGCATCGCGAGAGCGCATAATCGTGTACACGTAATTTCCATTCGTGCAGCCGCATCGCGCCGATGGTCCTTTCGGACACCCAGTGGAGTGCAAGCGCGTGTTTTAATAAAGCTCATAATAGTTATAAAGCATGATTTTCATTAGCTTCAACCGCGCCTGACCATGTTCGCTCGAGCTCTCGCAAAAAACGACAACTTTCGATTTTATACCGAACATATGCACGTGTGCACCAAGTTGATATAACGAACATGCAAGTTATTAAAGATGTACGTGTTCACATAGTGAATGTTTTCAAATCAGTAGCATCAATTCCCAAGTAAATAAGTATTTCAAAAAGTATTGTATTGGTATCATGATTTAGGTCTTATGGGTTTTCTATTCAAAGCACTGCAAAAAAGAAACTACCGGAGAACAATAGATATTAAACAGTATTTACATCTTCAACCATATTTTGCTAAGGTAACTGTTTGATCGGCATTTTGCAAAGTTTTTATTGAATTCCACCCAGATGTCGAAGTAATCAAATTCACTGTTTTAGGTTAGAACAGGTTAGAACTAACCAGGTTAGGTTAGGTTGGAACAGCGCGGAGTTTTCTAGCAGCATCAAATCAGACGATCACTAGATCGAAAATCATCCATCTGAAAAGCAGCATTGGAATAGGCAGTGTTCAAATAACAGCGGACCAGAACCCGTGTTAAGCATCCGGCAATGCAGCGGGTGCGAGCACAAGAAGGTGGCGTGGGAAACTGGAGAGTCGTGCGGGCCGGCGTAGAAAAAAAAATACGCACTGCAGCGTGCACGACGAGCATAAATGCACTTCATAAACACCGAGCCGGACACCGACAACATGCACTCGCTGGCGCACACAAAAGCGTACGTACGTACCTGTACATGTAACACACACCAATGTAGAACGCAACGCGCATGATAAGCCCTGGTGCCTGCTGCCTGCTGCCTGCTGCGTACGTCGTATGTGTGTTGATGCTGAATTCGTGAATTGCGGCGTGCTCTTCGACCGACCGAGCGCGCAGCTAATAGCTGCCTTTGAGGCAGCGGAAAAGGTTAAAACGCTTTGCGCGAGATGCTCTCTGTGGTGCGACGAAAAACGAGAGCAAAAATACGCGCACGCCACCGATCCCGAAAAGCCGCAGCCGCCGGCGGTGCGGCACGGGGCGGCGCGAGGCGTGCGCGCACTCGCCTGAAAACTTTGCACAAACTTTGGCCGTAAATTAACGAAACGCATGGCGTTCTGGTAAAGACTGGTATGGCTAGAAAAAATCATGTCCCCCCCCCCACCCCCAACGCACGTGCGCTAAACTAGTCACCTCAAGATTACATGCAAACGCTGGATTTTGAATTTACGATAAACGATAGGTATATCTAACACTAAACCCATGGAAACAAATTAGATACCATCATAAATCTTAATAGATTTCTTGTTATTACGATTAATGTGATTGTTACAAATAGAAACATGGACCTTGCCTGAAGTGGATAGGAATAGTATTAGGGCAAATAAAATGGTTGCTCTCAGCGAATTGCTGATTAAAACCCGACAACAACCAAAAAATTGTTCCAAAATTAAGTCTACCCAACTGGTAGAATCTAAACAATGCAGAAGACGAGAAACTACCATCTCCTCAGGCTACAGTTTGAAGAGATTAAGTATTCTTAATCTCTTAGTGTAAGTTAGAATTGAGCTGATCTTGATGTGGGTTAGAATATGTTACAGTATATGGAGTTTGTTGGGTTTGTTGGGCATGGCCTAAGACAAACTAGTCTCAGTTATATCATTTCCAAACAGATAGAGTAGTTGTGTTGTCCTAGGTATTTTTTGATTTGGATTGGCTTGAGCTTTGTGATTATTTTAACAGCTTCGGGAGTGTTACCTTAGAAAACTTAAGATTTAGCGAATGCAAACTTATCTGACAGTTTGTATTAACACTTGAAAGAGATGCATTCCGTGCCATTCCACATTCCCTGCTGCTCTCAACTGCTCTAATCTTTTGATTAAAAACGATAAAAAATAAATACGTATGAGCATGGCGCAGACAATGCGCGACTCGACGAAAGGTAGAAGCGCCGCATTGTGAGCGCGAGGTGGACGAATTAAAGCTGTGACAATCCGAAGAAAGACGATGCAAAAGGATGAAATGAGTTAAAGATCCCCGATCTGAACAACGCGCGGATATACACGTACATACGGAGCGATCGTTTTGGGTTTGATTCGGTCTCATTCGGTTTCATTCATTCATTCAATTGAAGCGCAACGCAGAAGAAGCGCACACAAAGGCGGAACAAACGCTCACCAACTGTAGAAGAAAGAACTCGTAGGTACATAAACGCCGGCCGGCTAATGCGAGATGAAGAAGACGCGGCGAGCGGAAAAGCGGGCGCAAAAAAACACAACGCGAGCATGTGAAAAGGATGAAGCAGATAACGCGTAGAAAAAAAATAGCCTGACAGTTCCCATTCTTGTCCGAATTCGTGCGTTTCCCTAACCCCACTCTACCCTTTGCACTAACCGAGCGCTTTCTATGGCTAGCTGAAACGCATTGCAGCACATTCAACAATTGAATCGATGGCATTATTCACTCGTTACTCAACAACATTCGGAAGATCAACTACAGTGACGGCGAACTTTACTCGCAGGGTTGCCATCGCAATTGTTTCAACCCGTTCTACTATCATTTGACTTTTCTTGTTTCAAAAGTTAAAATAACTGATTCTACAACTCTAGGAGAATGGAGTGAATATTGAATACAAAAGCAATTCTATGTTCCTGTTGTAATTACTTGTATTATGGACCTTAACAGGAGCAATATTTGGAACTCTAGATAAGAGATGCGTTGATAAACACTATCCTCTTCCCAATTTGTCTCAGTAGTCTCTTGGCTCTATCATAAATGCAGTGGTGCAGCCACTAGAAACCCAGGTACCCCATAGAAAACGGACAGCATCGCCACCACTGGAACGCCAAGTCTATTATTCCATAATGTAACGTTGTGCAAGGATCAAATCGACGCTAAATGCACGACTTTTAGGACTTTTCCGTGCACTGCGCTCATGGCGCACCCGGAGGATCGCGCTGACGCGGACGCTCCATTGTGGCCAGGGAATGGAAGCACCAGCGCTGTAGCATCAGCATCCTTTCACACGTCACTCGGTGAAAGAGTGAAATCAAATCACACACAATGTCTGTTAGGTCATCACAATAGCTCCCCGACCGCTACGGCGAAATACTAAAACTCAACCCGGTGCGCTCTGCAGACGAGCGCAAAGAAGAAGAAGAACGACGCACCTATAAAATAAATATCGTCTGCGCGCCCGAATACTGCGACATGTGGTACGCGCTGCACTTTTAAGCGGCTTACTAGCACCAATGTTGCTTCTCTTGGGGGCCAGCAAGTCGCTACGCGCAAAGCCGATTTGCCGATTATACGAAGCGAAAAATTAAAGCATAATAACGGCACGCATTAGCAGGTAAATAAATACGATGAAGCGATTTCATTTTATGCGGGGGAAGAGGGTGTGGAAACGGAAGCATTGCCATTTGCATCTGATAGCGTTCTAATGCGATCGAAATTATAACCGCGCTGTGCGCAGCAAAGAAAATTAAAAAGAAAACTCATTCGCGTTTCGTAAGCGTTGCGCACGCGGGTGGGGGCACGAAACGGTTGTGTGTAATTTGGACGAATTTCACCTCGTGTATCCCACGTAAGCACCACCGTTGCACAAATATATTCGAGTGTAAGATTTTTCTTTTCTTTGCATTTTCATCCACGATTCGCTTCCGGTATGCGGCAATAAAGAACGCCCGTTATCAGATCGCAACGGTGGAAATTTTCCTTACTTAACTGTAATACTCACTCGGAGCGCTCCAGTTTTTTTTTCCGCCGCCCACTTGGCCTCCATTTGGGTAGTAGGGGAGGGGGTGGCGTGGCGTGTATGTGGTTTTTTGTTTCTCGCACTCATTTGCGAATACCGCGGTGGGTAATGCCATATTATGCGCCGCATTTTACGATAGAGTATAACCGAGAGATGAAACGCCCCAGATACGCTGCGACATATTACACACCCCCGCACACTGTGAAAGTACATTAAGAACACGGCGGCCTTGATTAGCATCAGTTATAAATTAGGCTAAAACAACAGGCGAGCGACTGGCGACAAACTGCAAGTGCAAGCCACGGAATATGTGTGTTATTAGTCGTATTCATATAGAGTGCCATCGTGAATAGCAAAGTGTACACGAATTTACCGTTGTGTACCTGTGTGCCAACAGTGAACAGTATCAACCGCACTCGGAATGATTGGAACGGACGGGTTGCTTGCCGGGTTCGTGGCTTTCTGATACAAGCTGTACATTGGTGGAATTAGACGACTAGACGTAGTTTGCATAAAAAAATCGCTCGCCGCTAATTCATTAAAGTTTATTGCTAGCCAGTCAACAAGCAAACTGCAAACAACGTTGATGGCAGTTTGGCTACCACGTGGACCCAAATACGTCCACCTGCATTTGAATAGTGGCGGCGTAATAGCGCAGCTAATAAATTTCGCGCGTAAAGAACGCCATTGGAGGGGTTACGAGATCTTGTGCGGTGGCCGACATGGAAACGGTAATGTCGCGGTATTACGGCCACGGGCGTTTTCCTACCCTTTATCACCTCCACTGGCAGCTTCTATTTCCTGTACGACGCAACTACGTATTAATGACATTTGCCGGGTGGTGGTAAGATTGTATAGGGTGGTGGTCCGCTGCGGAGCAAAGAGCATGCGTGATTAGAATTTCGCGTGATGGCAGTATATAAGGAATTAAGTTTACTCACGTCAGACGTTTATTGGTGGAAATGATCGCCGCCGTCGATTGCTGTCTTCCGCCGTTGCGTATACCACTGGGCAGCTAGCTGTACACTGCAAAGGATTCAAACAAAGTTGGGTTGAAATGGGAGTATAATTACACAGACCGCATTTCGGGCAACATAGACATTGCATTCATTCGTAACTTTTCTTCGTTTTTTGAGGGTAACATGAACGCCTCCTAACTATAATGAAACTGATGTGTAGTAGGGGTTAATAATGAGGTTAATTTGAATGTAGGTTTAGTCGCAAAATAACAACGTCCTTTCAAGTGCAGTTTCATGCATTCTGCAAAAGCATGTTGAGATAGTAATGTGCTACAGACTGCCGAAACACCTCTTTTTTTATTCAAGTTTTTGATAGAGTACAGTACACTTGAAAGTTGAAAGTATCTAAACCAAGCAAATCAAATCTATGTTTAGATATTTTTGAGAATCTTAAATTTTGCGAATGGAAAAAGTTAAGATTGTACTAGCTGGGCTGCCCAACGAATTTCCACATTGACTATCCGTAACAATTTGCAACAACATGCAAACAAACCGTAGTCTACCCAGTTTACTAGCTTGTGCTCACTCGGCGTATAACGCGCGCAATTCGCATGTTAACAAAAAAAAAAGCGCAAAAGCTGGGAAATTGACACAGGCAATCCCGGAGGCGAGCAATACACACATCTGTTTATCTTTCCAAGAGACTTTGCTCAACACTCAACAACTCGGCGCTCAAGAGGCGACAATTTTCCACCTCTCGCCGTCGCGACGCGTCGCCAAGTCACAGCCACTCTAAGAGTTTTCTTTGGTGCATGCGTGTGTGCGTGCAGCATAGTGTAAATAGGCAAACAGTGCGCTCTTTGAACTATTAGTCAATTCGAGAGGAGCGCCTAAGTGTATGGCGTGCACCGGTTGACAAACGTGTATATTTATTCACGCACGCAGATGCCGCGCCGTAGCGATGCGTCGACAGTTGGCGTCATCGATGCATCGAAATCGCCATCATCGTCGGCGGTTTTTTTTAACTGTATTTAGAAAAAAACGTAAACACCAGATTCGGCAACTACGTCTTGCGATCCACTCGAAATTTGAAAAACATAATAGCGATACCTGGCCTTAATTTACAAAGTGAACGCTTTTGTAATTAACGCCATCCCTAACACAATAATTTGACTCCACTTAAGCATACCTCGAGCTGCACATCTCTACTGTCACTAACCGCTGCTAATTTTAATTTCAATATATTTTTTGTCTGGGTCCATGAAGAGGTATGATATAACGCGCTGCGATGCGGCGCGTGTCTTATTTGGTTTTATAAACAAAGCGCTGCTTTGTTGCAGTTGAACGTTCCATTTAAAAATATTAAAAAACGCGCTGCGCCGCCCTGCATGCCAGGAAAGCGGGTTTTTCCACGAGCGACGTGGTTTGCACAAGGGACGCATTGTTGTTTTGTTTTGCCTTGCAATGTGTGTGTGTGTGCGCGCGCGGTTCAAGTGCGCGTTCATTTTTGGTTTTTCTCTGTGGCTGTCCCGCGCGCGAGCACAATTCACATGCATAGTTTCAATTTCAACTTGTTTGCCAACTCATAGAAGCACACGGGCGAATGCCACGAGCATTTTTATTCGCGTGCTATGTTGTTGTTTTCTTTTTACCCTGGCTGGGATGAGATTAAACGAACAACTTCTCGGCGCATGTGAAACACGCTTATACAAATCGTTTCAAACCGCGCCGTTTTATCTCCATTCGGGGACTTTGTGCGCGAGCCCAATGGGCCGGAATGCAAATTGCTTAGAGCTTTAGAACGGTATTATCAGCTTGCGACAGAGCATGCGACAGTCGGCATTATTTAGTCATCATCTACGCTAATTGGCGTCGCTGGCGTCGCTTCTTGCATGCTGAAATTTATTGGCGTTTTCAGCCGTGTCCTCCAACGCCCCAATATGACTTATTTGTCTCCGTTTGCATTTCCGCTTATTTGTGAGTCGGAGGTTCTCTTTGACTTGCTTCGACAAACTTGGAATGCGCACAGCGAAAATGGGTGACATCCGAGAACCTTTCCAAGCGACAGCCTCAAGTGACAGTTGGAAGCAGAACTCGCCGAACTCGCTCGGGCGCAGGTCGAAAGACGTACAAACGTGTCCATTAGCCTGTGCCTATGGGGGCAATTGTTTGGGCGATGGTATCATCGACATGGTGACGCCGATCGAATACGTCGGATATCTTTATCTTGGATCGGTCGCTTTTTGCAGCGCCAGCCACAAATCCATATGTCCTCTGGGAGGCATACGCCCGAAAATGTAAATAGCCCGGAAGCGGGCCGACACGAAAAGCTTTTTTTACCTTCATTGATGTCGCTGGACGATTAGACGTGGAAGCTGGCAAGTGGCGCCATGGTCACAGTGGAACAAGACAATGCGGATGAAATGCACAGCATTGACAGAAAAAGTCGACAAATAAAGCGTCTCGCTATTTCGATTGCATAAGATTGCCATATAAATGTTTATGTATCGCCATGTGGTAGAACGGCTAAATCAAATGCAGCAGTAATTACAACTGACTATCAAATCCACGGCATCCAGACCGATTCACTGGGATATTGTCGTTAAAAAAAAGCTGCAAGACGCGTTGAACATACATGCATCTGCAGCTTCCTGCTTCATTGTAAACACATGCATTCCGCTATTAGGTTGGTTTACATCATTAAATCTTTATGGCAAACAATCAATTCCAGTAATGTTGGCCCAATATAAAACCTTGTTCGGGGGACTATGAAGAATTTAGAAATTAAAGAATCGCCGGCATTGTGTTTCGCTGCCGGTTTGTTCCAATGTACACGCGCTCGCGCGCGTTCGGCAACAAACGCATCGCAGTAAAATGCAGTTATAGCACCGTGTGTTGGGCTGCAGCCGTCTCGGCGTTTTTTGTGGAACGGCGGCGGTGGCGCGGCTGCATGCTGAGCGCCACCTAAGGAGAGGGTTAGACGGAACTCCCTACGAGTGCACTTATTAATGTACCGTAAACCACCACGGGCATGTGTAAGATATGACGATGGACGAAAGGACGAATTTGTCTGCGCGCAGATGCTATAGCAAGTTGAAATTTTCATTAAAAAAAAAAAACCGGCATTAAGTCAAAACTGGCCGCGGTGCACGTGAAATGCTCCGCGAGGGAGCTGCCACACAGACATCCACGGAGCCCTTCTTCACACTTCCGCAGGCAGCGCAAATGAGATGAATTGCCTTGTGTGAGTGTGGAAAAGTTTGATAAAAATCACGGAATTATTTACGCCGCCCGGCCAACGGAGTGCCGCCATCTTTCGGATGCTATGCTATAACAAATGGAATACTGTTAAAGTAGTCACAACGGTGACTAGAAACTAATAGCACTGGAAGTACGCTTTAAAGTCAGAAAGGGAAATGATCTATCGGTGTCGTGGGCAGTGTCAATCTCACTTTGTGGTATGTCCCGTGGAGTCTTTCCGATGACCCGACGCTCCATCTTCATGCATTCACGTGCTCGCTTTTGCAAGCCGCTGAATGACCGCCGCCACTGCCGCCGCC